>WKFP01014309.1:0-14611 GCA_011057875.1 Pterocles orientalis | reverse complement strand
GGTGGGGGGGGGGGAGTATCACTGTGTATCACATTGTATATTTGTATATAGTATTATTTTCAATATTATTGTAGTTTAGTTTTGTAGTATAGTTATTAAATTGTCCTTATCTCAACCCACGAGTCCTCTTTGCCATTTACCTCTTTAATTCTCTCCCCTATGATTGGGTGGGGGCAGGGACTGTGTGAGCGGGTGTGTGGTTTGGCCCCCAGCCAAGGGCTAACCCGCCACAATTACATAAGTATTAAACTTCTCAATTATTCTGGAATAAGCCACATCTCTGAAACACTGCATGTGTTCAAAAACCTTCAGGAAATGAGGCAGATATAGACATTATTTTATTTATAAATGCTAAAGGAAATTGGTAGAAACTGGTTCTATAAAAGTAGAGTTCTCTGAGTCTACAAAGGTTTTTAATCCCTCCTTTCTGCTAACGGTCATTTTGCCTTCATCATCACATCGTACACACGGTTCAGTTCTCAGACAGCTGGATAGAAACACTGTCTCTGTGGAAATAAAATAAAAAATCCAGAAAAAAAAATAAACCATTAATTAGGCAGCATTTTTAATGAATCAAGAAAAAGAAAAAGTCAGTATTCTGCCCACACCATACAACAAACAACAAACATCTGTTCAGAAGAAATAATGGTGTGACCCATTAGTCACAAAATGGTTCACCTGCAGCATACCTTAACATTCAAAGCTGAGATAGATTACAAAATAAGCTAATTAGTAACACCACCTACGGTGGTGAAAGAAAGTTCAGGAAGGTTCCAGATAAATGGAGAAGCTGAACAAGAGGAAACCTCACAAAAAAAAATCAGTAGAGAGCATCATGATGTTAAAGCTAACCTAAAATGTGCAATTGCTACATTTTCTCACTAGAGGGAGATAAGTCTTAATACTCCTTACTGCTAAAGTGCTCTGTAAATGCAGTGGGCCAGGGAAAAATGTATCAAAGTAGTGTTTATCCCTCCATGTCTGGGTATGTGTTTTGCCATGTTTTCAGGTCTCCTTGTGCACTGAGTAATACTCTATACACATGGGGAAAAGGCAAGAAAAATTATCTTGTAATGAAGTTGAGCAAAAGCAAAAGAGAGCATGTTTAAATTGAGCACTGAATTACACTACTATGTGTAGTAATGTGAGTGTGAGTGTGTGAGTAAATGAGGCATTATGCAATAGCAGCCTCCTTCCCAGTATAGACTCCATTTCCTTATGATGTAGGTGTATTATCATCCATAAAGTCACTGTCAGCTATGATTTGCTCACCAGAGAATGGGAGAACCTGTGATTCTCCTTCCTTTAAAGGAAGGACTTAGCACTTATCTACAAATATCACTAACTACGACAATTTGAAAAAAAAAAGGTTTAAAAAAGGTTTTGTATTCAGTAAGTCACACTCGTTAGAAGTTTCTGCGTATTCCCACTAGTATTTTGCTGGGGAGAGTGAAAATAAAAGAATCCTTGCAAATAATTAAATATCATTAATTAATTATGAGGAAGGCATGGTAATGCATCTCCAGAGTGCAAGTGCATTGCATATCTTGCTAATTTTGCTACACTTTTTTTTTTTTAATCTTTATACTCAAGCCTGGATTCTCTAATAATTTTAATTGAATCAGTGGAAGACGATTAAATGCTTTAGAAAATCTGGGCTTACCGATTTCTTTGAAGAAAAAGTCTTAACATTTAAGAACAGAACAGAGAAGTATTTACTACCACTTATCACCATTTGCCCCTTCCTGTAAGGAGCCAGTAAGGGTGCCACCATGAATTCTGATACCACGCAAGGTATATTTCTGATCACTCTCTTCAAAAACACTGTTCTTACCAAAGATTTTAATTGACCTTTGTATTTAATCTCCAGAAAGACAGAACAGCATCACTTTACTTTGTCCACAAATTTATATTTTTAATGGTTTTAAAGCTTCATATGCCTAACTTGTGGATTCTCAGAGTGATAAACTCTAACTAACATTTGTGTCTGCGTTTTGTGAATAAATTTCTTCTCTATAGTCTTTCAGGGGGCAAGCCTAATTCACTCAGCTGGGAAAACCATTCAATTAGGTCTTTACCCGAAAAATATGAGGACAAAAGAAAAACCTCATTGGCACAGTACACAGAAATTAAGAGTTCTGTTAATAGCCTAGGTACATCAATTAATAAATAAACAGATTGCACTGAAGTTCATTTCAGAGGAATCCTGACTCCAAGTAGTATTTATAGTGAGCAGCTAGGGGACAGGGCATGACAAAGACATGGATTCTGGGTTGCTGTGTGAATTGCTACAACATCTTGGCTGATTTAGCAATCTGATAACAGAAGAGTACACAAAAGAAAGCCTGAAGCCAAATCATAGTCAGAAGTAGTTATAAGGTAAATTACATTTCCTTTTGCTCTGTCTTCAGAGCAAGCAGATCCAAATGCTTTGTACTATGACTAATACTCTGGATGTAGTGGTTTCTGAAGGTGAAAACAGTTCTAATACAGTAACTTAGCAGAAGATATATTAGAATGGTAAAAACTGAGCTAAGATCAAACCTATAAGGCATTAAAAATAGCACTTTTTTTTTTCCCATCAATAATAACAGAAGCATGAATACTATGGCAGCAATGTAAATAGGCACTTTCAGTCAAGCACAAAAAACAAAATGAAAAAGAATGGCTTGTAAGAGGAGAACTCTCTTGCTGTAACTTCAGATTTAACAATCTATTTAAAAATATAAAGTTATTTCTTAGTTTTGCATTTTAATATAATAAACTCTTTTTCCTTAGGCTTTGAAATATTATGTAAACTTCAATGAGATAATAAGCGTATTCCCAAAAGACCAGTTATCCAAAACAGAAGGCACTGGTCAATACAAAAGTGACACCAACGTACGGCCAGAAACCCTTAAGGCAATTTTTTCATCAGGAATAGATTTCTTGGCAATCTCAGACCAGACAGAGACCTTCAAATGAACTCTATACAGGTTCCCAAGCAGATTATAGCCTCTTTCAATCATTACAAAAGCTTAATTAGTATCCAGATTAGATTTCAATGTGAAGTTTGGGTGACTTTCTAGAATAGATTCATTTTCATCGTCAGTCCTTTTTTTTTAACTTTTGAGTATTTAATAGAAACTGTTATCTTTTTCTTGTGGTATTAAATAACCTTTCTTTCAAGGAGGAAAGTTAGTGAGAAAAATAATGAAAAATATCTCCTGAAAGTCTCTAAAGCTCCTTTTTCATGCTTATGTATCTGCAAAACAAAAAAACAGGGTCCAAAAAGGATTTATTTTAAAAGGTTCTGTTAAGGAAAATGTGGAATATAGTATCATAAGTTTTGCATTCTTCAGAGATCCAGTTTTTCCAGTAATATCCAAACATGTACAGAATATCTGCAGTCTTACAGACAGATTTCAAAAATTTGGTCAGGTCTCCACAGATATCACTGGCATCTATGAGCTTGTGAAAAATACAGTCAGTACTTTCTTTACCTTTCAGTGCCTAATTACCCTGAAAAATCTGGCCGATTGTTTCCTTGCTATTTTTAGTGTAAATGCCCTTCTTATGTTTGTTTTAATCCTTCCAATGCTACATGAACAAAAAGAGAAAAAAATACGAACAATGCAGCAGCATTTATTCCAGTAACTCCTGTGAATTTCAAAGCTTATAGATCTAGCTAATTACGCGCTCAGAAACAATGTTAAAGCAAATTTCAGTGTACGAAGAAGCAAATATGAACTGAAGCATATTTGCCTCTGTTAAGCTATTTGTCTTGTTTTACTTTTCTCCTTTTTCTACCCCTTTGACAAGCTACTCTTTTTCATTTTGTTTTTCATGCTTGACTGGAAATGCCTATTCCAAGTTGCTGCAGTAGTAGACATACTTCTGTTATTATTGACAAAACATAAGCTCCTTTTACTGCCTTGCCTGTTTGGTCATAGTTTAACTTTTACCAGTCTAGTATCACTTCAACTAAGCCCCTGTGTTAGAACTGCCTCCACGTTCAGAAGCTGTTATACCCAGAGCGTTAGTCAAAGTACAGAGTATTTGGGTTTTTCCATTTAGCACTTTCTCAACTTCTATTTTTTAGCAGTGACAATATCTCTGCACAGTAAAAGAACTATAAAAGTTTCGCTGGGTTTCTGAGTGTTCCCAGCCTCCTTCTGTCTTGTGAGTTTTGTAGAGGACTTCTTGAATCTTTCTTTTCTCTGTATGACTGATATTTCCATATGTAAGGAATGATAGGTGAGAAAATTCTTTCTTTTAGAGAATCATTTACAACAACTTCAAGAGTTTCCCGATTTAAGGTAAGGGAGTCAGCAAGCAAAAATCCTCAAGTTTTTATCCATTTACATTTCCATTTCCTACATCAACAGTGCAGTTCTAATATGTTAATTTGTTACTGCATATAATATTATAACATAAGTAGCTTCTCTTAGACTGCCATACAGTTTGGACACCGCCTGAAAAGCTCTGGCCCATGCCAAGAAAACACACCATCAACATTTGTAAAACAAATATTTCAAAAGGCTGTGTCCTGAAAATGTGCCTGAATGAAGAGGCTCTAGAAAATAAACAGGGAGTTAAAAACCATGATGTATACTTTCTTTCTTCCAGTGAGTTTTATGATCACGTTGCACTCACAGTTCAAGATACAGTTTTGGAGAACTGCATCTAAATGGCAGTCAAGAACTGAGTCACTATATTGGGTTTGTGTGGCAAGGTTTTGACAGTGAGGAGGGGCACAGGGGTGGCTTCTGTGAGAAGACGCCAAGATCTGCTCCCATGTTGAACAGGGCCAGTTTAAGCTGGCTCAAAGACCAGTGGCCAAAGCTGAGCCCATCAGCAATGCTGGTGGTGCCTCTGTGATAATCATAAACATAGAGTGATAAAATGGATTGGGATAGAAAGGACCCTTAAGGATCAACAGGTCCAATCCCCTGCTGTGGGAAGGGCCATCTTTCACTATATCAGGTTACTCAAAAGCCCATCTAAACTGACTCATTCCAGCGTGTCACCACTTTCATAATAAAGAATGTCTTCCTTATGTCCAACCTGAACCCACCCTCTTTCAGTTTAAAACCATTACCCCCTTGTCCTGTCACTACAGGCCCTCATAAAAAGGCTCTCTTTGTATTTCTTATAAGCCCCTTTTGTATGTTGAAAGGCTGCATAAGGTGTTCCTTAGTCCTTCTCTTTTTCAGGCTGAACAAACCCAACTGTCTCAACCTTTCTTCAGAGAAGAGGTGCTGCAGCCCTCTTATATTTTCATGGCCCTCCTTTGGACCCACTCTAACCCGTCTATGTCTTTCTTGTACTGGGGACCCCAGAGCTGGATGCAGTACTCCAGGTGGTGTATCATGAGCATGGAGTAGAGGGGGAGAATCACCTCCCTCGACCTGCTGGCCACACTTTTTTTGATGCAGCCCAGGATATGGTTATCTTTCTGGGCTGCAAGTGAACATTGGTGGCTCATGTGCAACTTTTCATTCACCATTATCCCCAAGTCCTTCTCCTCAGGACTGCTCTCAATCCGTTAGACTATTCATCATTCATATTTAGGAAAGTGTAAAAAATACTGCACAACAGCTGTGAGAGAGAAGTGAGACAATGTTACAGAAACAACCTTGCAACACCTGTGTCAGTGAAGGAGGAAGGGAAGGAGGTGCTCCAGGCACCAGAGTAGAGATTCCCCTGTGACCTGTAGAGAAGAACATGGTGAAAAAATTGTCTCCCCACAGCCTGTGGAAGATGATACTGGAGCAGATATCCACTCTGAAGCCCATGGAGTACCTCATGATGGAGCTGACTGCTGATAGAAACTGCAGCTCATGGAGAGAAGTCCTTGCAGAAGCAAGTTTTCTGGAAAGACCTGTGGCCTATGAGGGACCCACTGGAGCAGTCTGCCCTTGAAGAATTTTACGCATAGAAAGGGCTCATGCTGGAGCAGTTCTTGAAGAACCGCAGCCCATGGAATAGGTCCATGTTGGAGAAGTTCATAAAGGACTGTATCTCATGGGAGGGACCCTATGCTGGGGCAGAGGAACAGCATGAGCAGAAATGGGCAGCAGAGATGAAGTCTTATGGACTAATCACAACCCCCATTCCTTGTGTCCCCTGTGCTGCTCAGTGGGAAGAAGGTCAAAGAGTCAGGAGTGAAGTAGCGTCTGGGAAGTAGAGGAGTGGAGGGAAGGTGGTTTTAGTTTTGGTTTTATTTCTCACTATCATACTCTGTCATTAAGTGGTAATGAATTACTTTTTTTTCCCAAGTTGAGTCTATTTTGCTTGTGACATTAATTAGTGAGTGGTCTCCCTGTCCTTATCTTAACCTATGGACTTTTCCGTTCTATTTTCTCCCTCTGTCCTTCTGAAAAGAGGGATAGAGCAGCTTGTGGACATCTGGCAGACAGACAACGTCAATCCATCGTAGCCATCCACACCCTATTTTCAAAGTTATTTGAATTAGTAAAGTTAATTAGAACCTGATAATTTTACCATATGGAATTATATTTACACTTTCTTCTCTTTAAAAACTCTACATTATGCTTGGATTTCAAAGGAAATTATTTTTTTTTTGTTTGCATTAAATATCTAAAAATTAGGATTATTTATCCTGATATTTTTCTTAATTAAAGTTCTGAACACCCATTTGTTCTTTTTATTTCCAATTTGCATTTTATCTGTCTCCTTTGGTTTAAAGTGTGTTAACTCTCTAATATACCTGCCCACAATTCTGTCATTTAAATAAATAAAAATATGACATCTATAATTTCTGAAATGCAATTTGTGATTAGATTTAAATTTGAAAATGTAAATTAGGTTGAGATACAGGTGATTTTTAAAGTACATGTCAATATTTTCATTTGATTATAAAAAAAGTAATTATGTTGACAAGCAATTCACTAGAAAGTGAAAGTGAGGTTATGAAAAATTAATGTAATCATTGAACTGCTGGATAGCTCTTGAAAATGTGATACTAAAATAAATCAAGGAGATGTCACTTTATAGAGTAGAAAAAACAAGGTTTGGACAAAAGTAAATGTTCAAAGAAAATCAAATAATGCTATGGAAAAGAAAATGCTGTCATACTCAAATATAGGCTTTAAACATTTATTTCTGACAGCTATATCACATAAAATTCCCATACTTCTGTGCCTGGAATATTATAACAAAATAAAATTGCTGCAAAGTGATTAATTAGAAATAGCCATTGGATTAAAAGGGACCTTTATTGCTTCCTAACTACACGTTCTGTCATGAACCTGGTCTTTCCTAAGTGATCTAGTCAATCAAGCTCTTCACTCATTCCTAGAAGTCATGTTTCCAGAACTCAGTTTCCAAAAAGTTTTGGAACCTCATACTAGAGCTAATAACAGAGTGTCATGCCCATGAAAAAAAAACGTAGCCCTATGATATACACCTGTAAAAAACGTAATAACAGCTATTTGGGCCCAGTTAGAAGAATACTAGCCATAGAACTAGTTGTTCAAGTTCTCTATAGAGTGCAACAGAAGAATTAAACATCTCTGGTACTACAAGGAGAATGGTGACGTACTTGGCCAACAGGAGGTACTAAGCACACACATTTGAATTATAACATTGCCTTACACTGAGATTAAACATGTGCGTCAATGCTCAGGTAGGTGTTATTTTCTGCTTCTGGTCTTTGGCACCCAAAAAAATAGGGTACACTGTAAGTGCTTTGTTCAAAGCTGTAATTAAAAAAACACTGCTCAGTTATCGCTTAACATAGGAACAAACATCTTCCTAACATTTACAAAAACATATTTCTGCATACCAAATACTGATTAACCACCTGAAAGCGTAGCTCCTGCTTATGGTTCTTTGATATCCACAAGGAAGATCCCAGAAAGGTTCAGCACATGCTGGGAGGATTGCTCCCTACGATAATGCACTTTCTTTTCAGTGGCCACTTTGTTTTTTCTGTCTCATCAGTCAAAGGTGATAATGTTATCACACACCACAACCATTCAAAAAGTGGAAGTCGTAAGATCTGGGCTATGCCCCTGCTGTATCTTGAACGTCCCAGGAGAGTGTTTAAACAGAGAGAGAATTGAAGTACACTCTTCCTGTTCACAGACATAATAGATGGAGAGGTCAGGAAGAGGAGGAAAAGAGAAAAAGATCTAGTAGCTGAGCAGTTAGAGCAGTTGTATTCTTTCTACAGTCATGACTGAGTACTCTTAATACAATTATTTAGATTAAAACATATGGATTTTATTTTTGGTGAGATTATCACACTGTCTTGAGCTTTGGCAAGGATGACTGTTGTATGCATCAGAAATGCTTCTCATCTGTGTCTGACTGACACTGAACAGAGACTGCAATGGTTTTGCATGAAACTGTAATACTGAGTCCATAATTAACATTTCTTACAGTTGCAACTAGATGCTGCAACTTGACCCCTCTGCCACTGACTACCTCTAGCTGAAGTACACTGATCAGCATTTTATTACTGAGTCCTTTTTTGGCTGAGTAATGACAAGAATATATGCACATCCTAGAGGACTGAAAGGAAAAAGAACATGGAGATACTTGGTCTGTAAAATGAAAGAAAATAAAGAACCAAAAGGCAGAGTGGAACTTGTTAGATATGGATGACAGAGAGAATTAACTCTAAATAATTTGAAGAAAATGTAATTAGATTATAGATAGAGCAAACTTTGATCCTTTAAAAGCTAAATTACAAAGGTACTATAGCTCAGTCCATGCAGTCAAATAATCACAGATCTTTGGAAAGAGGAACATACCAAAAACCTGTGTAATTCAGGATAAGAAACAGAGAATAAATAAATGTTATATTATTTATGAAAGTTAAGAAATAGTATTTTTAAGAAGAGTTTATTGACTACATTTTAGATGTGACTGAATGTTGGTTACAACTTTGATACCTCAGGAAAATGCTGCAGTCAGAACAAATGGATGAGCCCAGAAAAAAAAAAAAAGTAAAAAAAAAATGTTAATTTAACTAATGCAAATAAAATATAGTAAAATAAAACTATTTTGGTAGATATATGGTAGATAAAAATCGGTTTGATACATAATATGAAGGGTGCTGTAGCAATCAGTATAATGAAAAACATACTACTAAGACAGTTCAAAAACCGTAACGGAATTCTATGAGCTGACATTCTTGTCACTTTCCAATAGATGGTCTTACAAATTCCCTGTTCTGCTACAAGACAGGAATACTACATTCTTACTACTTGCTCTTCATTTCTACTGCTTGTTTTACAGTGAGGTTAATTTTTTGTTGTTGTTTTTGTTTCATTTTTAGTGAAAATAGAATTAACAAAAAAGATGCAGGATTAAAACTTCAATATTGAAATACTGTATCAAAGGTATACTCAGTTGGGAGCTGGAACTGACCAAATTAAACTCATTTGTTGATATCATAATGCTTTCATATTTCTCCTTTTATGTGAGGTGATTTAATGTTTTTTCTGCTGGCTACTTGGGATCTTAGAATACATTTGGGGTCTTTGCAGAATCAGATTTTAATTAACCTGTGTCTGTAGTGACCCTATAATTAGCATGCCTATAATAATATTTTGCAGTTTTCCTTCCTGAGAGTTCAAAACACCTAGCTAAGAGGGCAATTATCACTAGTACTATTTTAAATATGGGTTAAATACAGCATAAAAAGTTGAAGTGACTCGCTGAAAGTCGGAGTCAGCAGTAGAACTGTAGATAAAATCAGGGTACAAGAACCCTTAATTAAACCATAATTAATGGTTCAGATTCCCTCCCAGGGCACAGTATACCATTTTACTACAGGATTGCATTATTTTTAGAAGTTTACCTTTGAAAACAAAAGTGACATATCACAGAACTAATTAGAGAGGAAGCTAATAGCTGAATATAATGGCTCTGTTCCAATGGAAGAAGTGACACTGACCTAAACAGTAAAGCTAAATACGGATACATTTCTGTATTGATGGCTGCTGAATTCTTCACTTCTTTGTATGTTGCATATAATGTAATGATATAGGAAAATACATCCATACAGCTGAATAAAATTTGTCTTGCAGCTAAAGAAAATGCTTCCTCATACCTAAGGAATCTAAATTCTGTTCCCAGCTCTGCCACAAATATCCTGTGTGATTGAGAACTACCTTTCAGCCTCACTGAGTTGCAGTTGTCCTGTAAGCAAAAATTTCTTAATGTCTCTGAGCAGAAATAGAATTGCTGAAAATATTTTGGATCAGTGATTTAAAGGCTCTATGATGTATTTATCAAAAGCAGTACTTGTTTCACTTAAACAGAAATGTTAAATCAATGCTATGCAATCTGCCTACACATTTTCTTGTGTTGTGTCTTGCACCTGCCTTTTTATTGTTTTGGTGCATTTAATACAAAAAGACATTAACAATATAGTTCTGTCAAGAATTATTAGGAAATATTTTTATTATGTGATTAACAAAATACAAACTGTACATACGTGTTAGAATTTAGAGTAGATTTGTGCAGTGAGTGTTGCTAATGTACCGTGAATATCTGGATATCATTAATGCAATGATAGTAAAAGTCTCAGTCTCTTTATCAACTGTAATTAAGTCACTTGTCTACTTTGTATAATTACAAATTTTTCTTCATATTAGCTAAAATATTTCTTTCTAATGCAGACAACTATGACCTTAATTCTGAATTTACACATATGAGACTGTATTGTTTGTCTCACAAATAAAGATCAGAGGCATAATCCATAACCCAACGAATTTTAACATAACAAAGGTTACCTCACAAAAAAATCAAAAAAGAGAGGCTGAGCAATCAAAAAGAACAACACAATCATGTAGAATTACAACAACGAAGAAAAATAATCCAGAAAGAAAAAATATAATCTCATTAGGCAGTCTCTAAACCCTGAATATTTGTAAGCCATTTTCTCCCTCAAAACTTTATCTGAAATATTTTTCCTTCATAGCTTCTTTCTCTATCGCAGATTGACCAGTGGTATAATTTGGCACAGCAATTCTTAATTCTAAATGTAAAAATAGCAAAGTTTTTTTTTATTTCTTTGACAGGTGAGTATATGTACTAATGACACTATTAATTCATTTTTTTTTCAGGCTACACTTTTTAGGTCAAAATTTACTTCTGAGAGGCTTTTGAATGAACACAAAGAACAACTTAGAAAACTGTCTTCAAATGAGTTTTATATATTCAATAACATAATGGTTAAAGAATAGCTCTAGTTTAGCAAATTTTGCCTTTATATATTCACCGATGTTGAGGATGCTGAACAAACAAGTGGCTGCAATGTTGAAATTTTACAGCTCTAGGCCATATTTTTGACAAGCCTGTTAATTAGTTTAGAACTAATTAGAACTAATAAAAAGCAACACTCTAAACACTTTTATTTCATTTCTATAGGGAAGGTTAAAAGTTTAGGATAACCATTTGTTCTCAGGCCCAAAGAAAAAGCCAAACAAAAATTCGAAGTTACGGGAGCTTTTTGAAGGGGTACAGCTCACTGGTGAGGAATGTGCTTCTTTCTCTTTCTAGCAAACCCAGCACATACTGTATTAAAAAGTTCAAAAGACCACTAACCTTTACTTTGCTTATCTATTCTTGTAAAAAACTTTTTGGAAAAATCCAATTCTGATCTTTTATGTGCACACAGTCAATAGAACAACAAATAATAAAAGGTTTTATAGCTGACTAAATCTTATTAATATAACTAACATTAATAACAACAACTTGGTAGGCAGTTTTTACTATTTCTAACCTGGATACAGCCAAACAAACTGCACATATATTTTATGTCTTTGAATTTATGGTGTCTGTTGAAAGCACTAACAAAATCTATGTTAAGAAATGAAGAAAAGGGGAAAGGACCTGTTCCTTATCAGATAATTTTGTACCCTGTAAACTGTAGGGTAGACTATGTTTTGGTTAGTGAAGTATTGTTATCCTAAAATTTCTTCATCATTTTACAGTACCTTGAAAGGTGATAACTAGAAATATATATTCTGCATTATTATACTGAATTTTATGTATGTGAACGTACAGTGTGAACAGGCAGATTCAAGAGTCAAAAGCTCTCTTGCATCTCAGCTGAAGAGTAGTAGTGAATGCTTTGTTAGACAATAAAAATTGCTGCACACAATGTATCATGAACAGAAACACAGTCCATAACCCTAACAGCATAATCTCAGTCAGGGACACTCAGGTTTCCTCCCACTTGCCCCTAGCCATCTTCTAGGAGAAGCCCTAAGGTTGCTGAAGAATGTGCAAGTATGGTTTTTAGTCAAGGAATAAGAGTCAGCACCTGTGTGACAGCCAAACGTACTCTTTAGGAACAGAACAATTTTTTTTTTTTGTGGGAGATTTTTTTTCTATGTCGTTTAAAGCACTTTTCATTACTTTGACAAGTGACTTTAGAATGTGTCAATGAGTAATGCTGGGACACCATGGTGCCCCTTCCTTGGTTCAAAACTTCTGGCTTGCCTTCATTTTGAACAAACATTTTTCATACATCTACTAAACCTTTCCAGAAAACCTTAAGAGGATATTCACTCACAGAAAAGAAAAGAGTAGGGTTCCATGCAGTAATCCCCCAAATATTTCTGTGGAAAGCTTTAACCCTTTCCTACCCTACAAGATTTTCACATGCCCTGAATATTTCCCTCAGTGCCTGCTTTACCCATCATCAGCTCTCTCCAAGATCACTGAATTTTTGCCCTTGACGGGATAAACAAAAAACTTCTATCATTATTTGATTCATCCCTGCTGGAATACTAAAAGCTGCAGACAGCAAATGGTAATACGCACAACAGAAGCTTGTTAGTGATTACGAAAACTATCCAATTAGAGTAGTTGGAATAAAAGCTGGGGTTTTTTTGTTTGTTTTTTTTTGTTGTTGTTGTGGGTTATTTTGGTTTTTTTTAAATAATGTCCAGCTGACATACAGATTTCCTGGAAAACACTGGGATCTAACCTTTGTCCTAGATCTTTGGAGTCATAGCCAACTGCATGGTGTTGAGTACTGAAGCAAATATCTGCTTCCCAGTGGCTACTATGAGCAGTGGAAGACTGAAACCACTAAGCTAGACTTTAGCCTATACAATAATATACAATGACAACTTTAAAATCATGATACATACTTTCTTCAGGTGTAACCACTACAGTAATTTTCAAGCAAATTAATTTTCCATGCTTAAAAGCAGAAGTAACAAGAAAATTTCAGATAGAAGAAAGAAACAAAAGTTATTGGTTTGAAAGGCACTTTTAAATGACCCCCATTGAAAAATAATGTTTTTGTTATCATATTCCACTTAAAAAACCCCTTTATTTTAAAAATAGATTAGCTGTCTTTAAAATGGACATTCTTCAAGGCAGAAGTAGTAGATTTTGTTGGTTGTGTCCATGACTGGGAGCAGACTAATACTCTTTTTAGAATCACTTAGTAATTCATCATTACACAAAAGAAACTAGCTACACTATATCGTATAGCAAGTTTGATAGGTTTCAAAGAAAGCCATCAAATAATACCTGGATTTTATAAGTTATTTCATTTAGAGATGGAAGGAAAGAAAAAAAAAAAGAGAAAAAGGCTTACATAAAAACAAATAAATTAAATTTTCACAGAGCAGAACAATGTATAAATTTAATCCTATTCTGAAAATATAGCTAGTTCCCAGAAAAAAAAATATATTCTGGTTATTATTTTATTATATTAGTGGCTGGTTAAATAGAAGGGAAAAATATCCTGCCTCAGTATGAAACTTTAGAAAGAAAAAACAAGTAACTGCTGAACTTCATTATTTTAATACCTGAAACCTTTATCTCCTTTAAGCTGATTTAGATTTCAGTGAGCTAGAAAATAAGACAGCTCACACTAAACCAAGGGAGCACTGATGATTAAACAATTCTAAATTGTGTCTGAGCTTGCTAATCAACCAAAAAGAATTTTTTTAGAACTTCAGTTTAGAGGGGAATTATTGCTCATTATCACAGGAATAGTCTATTTTTCCTCTTTTCAGAGTACATTAGGCTTGGGAGCTGATCAGTCTGCATATACTGAAGAAGGGCGAGCATAATATGAAGCAAACTCTATCATTTGGAGGCCGTCAGTGCAACTGTATGGACTTGCTGACAGCTTGGCATGACACGTGCTTTCTCCTTACTTACCCTCAGTAAGGTTGATTGGTGATTCTCTCAATTTCCCTAGCATACAAAGGATCAGACATCTACCTTAGATGCACCAGGTAATATGTAAATAACTCATGTCTGTCCTTAACATTTCCTAACCTGTCAAATGCCAGGGATCACTGATCACACTGGAAGTCTGCCATGGAGTGGAATAAGGTGTTTAAAACAAGTAATTTCTTTTCATTACACTGACCTCTACAAATGGCCTCATATCTTCATTAGCAGTTCAGACAAGGTAAAAAACTTGTTTGGCTTTGGAGGAGAAAAGAAATCATTATCTTGCACCCTCACAGCAACAGTATAAAATTCAGTCTGATAGCTTATGATTAGAGCTGAACAACGGACATAGACCCCACTAGGCACTGTGGCATAATTTGCCCAATCCAGAGTCCAGAATGGTGCCCAAATGTGCCTATGTTCTTTTTTTTTTTTTTTTTTTTTT
>WKFP01014308.1:1142730-1218085 GCA_011057875.1 Pterocles orientalis | reverse complement strand
TAGACCAGGTTGCTCAAAGCCTCATCCAGCCTGGCCTTGAACACCTCCAGGGATGGGGCATCCACAACCTCCCTGGGCAACCTGTTCCAGTGCCTCACCACCCCCACAGTGAAAAATTTCTTCCTAATGTCTAGTCTAAATCTACCCTCTTTCAGCTTATACCCATTACCCCTTGTCCTCTCACTACACTCCCTGATAAAGAGTGCCTCCCCATCTCTCCTGTAGGCCCCCTTCAGGTACTGGAAGGCTGCTATTAAGTCACTAAACTCTTGCACTTCATTTTGGTTTGACTCATTTCAGGGGACTTTGATCAATATCCCTCCTTCAAACTTTTGAAAGCCCTGTTGTCTGAACAATTATTTGTTTTATATGACATAACTTATTCCTTCTCAAGTGATTTGTGGAAGGCTGAAAATGTACCCAAAATATGGGTAGAAGTCTATTAAAAATACACAAGTTCTGTTCATCTCTCCCTCCCTCTATACATATATCCAAAAATCAGGCAAATGGACATATGAAATCCATCCATCTACTTATAAGCAAATATAAAATAATCAATCTGCACAATAGCATGCCTTTTTAATATGGAAACATAGACTATTCAGCAGTGACATATTTTACAGACTATAAATAATGAATTGATCAGTAATGAGATTTTTTTCCAAACATTAAAAGTGACCTACTTGCACCTATGTCAGACCTTCCATTATACAGTCGTCCTCTTGATGTACCACAGCCATTAAAAGCTACTTATTGTTAAAATTTAGTATACAGTCTTAATTTTAGATAATTTCTCTCTCTTCAACAAATGTACACACATGCATACACATGTGCACTCAATCTACTGTTAGGGTATTTCTAAAAGTTCATAGACTACAGGCCTTGGAAGTGCATATTCCATTTCTACAAATGGAACAGTCTGATTTGTGCTTCTTTATACTGCTATAGTAACATGAAGCAGTTACACAGCATTCTGAGGCCAGATAAGACTGCAAACTCAGTTTTATGGCTGCTTTTGCAATCTTTCCCAAAGGTAATTTCATAAGAATTTTTATTTTGAGCTGAAATGCATACTAGAAAATGAAATTATAACATAATATCTTTAAATTATGTTATTATTGTCACATTACATGGAACAGATTCAACTGCTTTGTAAATCTTGCTGTTTCATATAGATACAGATATATACATACATATTACAGATACATAAATCCCTAAAAAATTCACTGAGTATCTCCCATGTTTCATTAATATCACAGGTCAAAGAATCCTGGTCAAAACTGCATCAAACACGGAACAAATAATTTAAGAAGTCAAGACACCAAAGGTGACTACATTATTTCTGCATCAGTGCGTTATTATGGATGGCTTTTTCATTCTGTCATTTCATCATTGTACATATTTAATCTTGTTCCATAATGTCACTTTATGCAATGATTATTTATGTCTTTGAAAATATCATATTTTAACAGTGAAACCTTTTAGATTCTCAGCCCTAAAGTACATTAATGATTAGGCAATGCTTTTCTCTCCTCATCTATACTCAGCTGACCAAGTGTAGTTATTTTTCAGAAGCACACTTTGTCATACTGAATCTCTGTCATTTTAAAATGAGTTATTTTATGTGGAGACACATTTTAGAAGTAGTCTGAGCCTGAAGCAGTGGTGGAGTGCAGAGGGAAAATGCCTAAGGAGGGCATTCTGTAGGAAGCTCCCGGTATCCGTGCTCTGGAGTACACACGAGTTAGATGCAGACTTTGCTACAGGTATCAAATATCTGTTACGTACTTTTATTTTGGGTGTTTGTCTCTATATTCTGGGAGAAAATACCTCATTCACTTCCAAAAGATGTGTAATTTTGCCGAGCAATGGTTGTTTTGATTGTCTACTGACTGTTTTCTGTATGATCTTTGCCTCCTTTTCCAATTTCCTTTGCTGATAAAAAGAATCCATTTATTTTAGTATTCTATAATAGTCAGGTGGAGTGTTGGTCATAGTTAATACATGTAGTGCATCCTGATAAAACTTAATACTCTGTTTTTCTTTTCTGAGAGCTAATTTAAATATATATTCCTCCAGTTTCTTCTCAAATGTGTTTGCACTCTATGCTACTTGAACAATTACAGTAAAATGGTCGTAAGAAAGGGTTATCCGATCTAGTACAGAGGCAAAAGTGGAAACAACCTAGACATCTTTGTAGGAATGATCTGTTTAAGAGGAATGCTCAGCATCTTTTAAAGAAAGTGCAAATGACGCTCAAAAGTAACTATATCTTTGCAAAGATGACTGCAAGGAGAATCTGCCCTACCTGCTTGCAGATAGTCAATCACTCAGGCTAAAATTACTATCACTAAGAATGTCTTCTTGAAAAAAAATCAAGGCTAGGAAGACAAAAGTCCAAGTGAAGGACCCAATGATCAAGGGGAAAGTTTCTCACAGAGCAGTGTGGCTAAAAGGAGCCCTCCCCAAGTTAGGAAGCAAATATACCATGTGATCCTGAGGCAGGGAGTAAAGTTTTAGTACAGTGGGCGAGTACATACTAAAATAATATGTTTAATCTAAGCAATACAGAAAATCCGTAATACCTGATCCTTCTGTGAACTCTCATGTGAAGAGACAGCACATAAATTGTCCTTACAGACATGTTCCTGCTTTCTACCAGTACTTTTAACATCTTTTAAGTATTTCTCTGCACTTTTCTCATAGTCGGTATCTAAACTTTGAATTCAGACAGGTATTGATCGAAAATGACCAATTCCTCAGTGATTCAGATGATCTGGGTGTTAAAATGCCCTGGAGAAGTCCATGGGCAGCAGCTGATTAAAAGATCTCCATAAAACAATAAGGCCTTCCTTAAAAACTCTTAAGTAAATTTTCCCATTTAAACCCAGTTTGCTAAAAGCAAATGTTTAGGCTGATGCATGATTTCCCTGATTTTGACATAAAAGAACTATTTTTGCTCTTCTTTACCAAGAACATTACTTTAAACTTGTATGTGATTTGTGCATCTTACCATTAGATCCAGGTAGGAAACCCACTAAAGTAAAAGCAAAACAAAAAAAAAATTCAGTTTCAATACAAATACGCTAAGATTATAACCTAATTACATAAGAAACTTAGTCAAGACGGTGCTTCCCAAACAAAATCGTTTTTGAGGGAAGGTGAAGAGCAAACAGAACATCTTCATCAACCCTGTAACGGGTGGTTACAAGTTTCAGTAAGTTTCAGCCTGTCTTGCACTCAACATAAGTATACAGAAATGCATATGTCCAAGACAACATGTCCTTATAAATAAACATATTGAAATTTGTATCTCAATTTTTACATCAGTTTGGATCAAAACTGTATTTAAAGAAATATAATGCAGTTTTGCATTTGATCTGAAGTAACTATTCTCTGCTGTGCAATCTATAGGTCCTTCTATAGACTGTCTTTCCTGTGGTGACCTTGAATACAGAGCCTCTGCCAAAATTTACAAATAAGGTTGGGGAAATACCCAAAGAAAATAGTTAATCCCGTTTATTCACCTCTGAAAAATTATGCTTCTGGAAAGGTAACATTTGAACCTTGACACCTTTCATCTAGGTTTATTAAGCAAATAAACAGTCTGTGCACAGGTGCTAATATATTTGATGCTGAAGGAATTACTAGTTCTCATTTCTGGTGTGAAAGATTTACTGATGATCACAGGAAACCTAACACTACCATGTACCCTGATGCCATGAATCGGCACTGGGATATTATCATCCATGAACATAATTTTTTGAGGCAGGTGATAGTTACTTGCTCAGAATAAAGTAGTTCCCTCAATCCTACAAGTGTCTCTGGAGAAGAAAAAAAGAGAAGTAGGAAATGGAAATTTCACCATGTGAAAACTGAACACCTTACCAATAGAAGACCCTGATCAGGTGTTATAAACAGGCGCTGAGAAAAGGCGAGAGGACATGTACTGCTGTTTAGTGCATTTCTTAGCTTTCTGTTTACAGTGGAGTTATGCTACATTGCATGCCATTTGAGATGACAGAGAGGCGATACAGGAGAGGGAGCACCACAGGAAAGGCTGTTGGAAGCTGGACTTGTAGAACAGCCACCAGTGCACGGGTAGGACATGTAAATTAAGATAATTCTTATCAGCCACATGTAGACAAGGAGAAAACTCCCTTACTTCTTGGGGTGCTTGCTCTTGCTCTATGAAGCAATAAAGAATTTCTCAGCAACATGTCCTTCCCCATATGTCCTTCTTCATTTTCTAAAGGTAACTCACATTGCACTTGAGACAATAAAATATTTTAAATCTTACTGGTTTTGCTAAGCCATAAAGATAACTAACAACACGTTAACACAGATGGTTGCAGATGGACCTAATATTATCCTCTCTCTTGCTTTTAAGTATCCAAGCTACGAAAGAGGCCGCATTTTAGCATGTTAGTGTGACAGAGCAGATCAGCTCAAATGCACTAACATGACTTCCGGACTGGAGGTGGTTTCTGTCCATCCAAATTGGATTACAAAGAAAAAAAAGGTTAGTTTCGTACCTGCACACAGTAGATACATCCTAAGACAGAAAGCTACTCTTATTTAAAGAAAATACAATTTCCAAATTCTAGCCAAAGCAACAATTTACTCTATTTACTCTCTGACTTTGCAGCCAAATATGTTTATTGATAACTATAAGTAAACTGCCCTTTGTTTTACATCACAGTAAGAGAAACTAAGGAACAAATATTCCTATCTAGCCTTGATGGCCTATTGAGTTGAAAGACATATGGAGACCAGTGAGTCCTACTGGACAAAAGATGTAGAGTTTGTGGGACATTCATACATCAGACATGAAATTTGGAACTCAATAAGCATTTGAAAGACAATAAGAAGCTCTGAAGACTGTTAGAGATTAGTGGAAGGAAAAGAGGAGGAATAGCAGGGTCTAAAATAGATTGTAACATTGGTTGATTATATTCACAAGCAAAAGAAAAACATTTTCATATGAAGTGTTATACTTCCATAATCAATACATGATGAAGTAAGAGGCACAAAGTTTGTCCTTTTAAAGACTTTGATTTCTTCACTCCCCTGATGTTTACAAAGTTACGCATATTTACATAAACTCTGTGTATAGCTACAACTTGACAGATATTCTGGACACACAAATGCAAAGTGAATCCTTCATTTTTCCACCTCTCCCCTCCAAGTTTCTGGTGGATTAATTCCCTCTAGGTCTGGTGCTGCTACTTTTCTGTTCTGATTCTCTGCTTCAGTTTTGATCACCATCCTCTCCTCCCCTTGCAGCTGAGTAACAAAACAAAAGCTTTGGACGGGAAGAGGCCCAGCAGCAAAAGTTTCAGGCAAGGAAGCTGGAGGAAAGATATTGATCAGTGTCAAACCACTTTCAAAATAATGGAAAGAGAGGGAGGGTTTCACTCCCTAGTAAAAGTGGTATTGATTAAATTCTGTTCTTATAACTGAAACAGCTTGCTGGCTCCAGTGAAGCCAGCTTTTTCCTCATTCTGGTCTCTCTTTCATGCATAGTGGAAAGTGGAGGACGGACGAAACTGAAGAACATAGTCCCTAGCCTGGGACACAGGATCGAATCAGGTTCCCTGTCCTGCCAAATGCTGAACTATGTAATAAAACTATGCAGACTGCCTGGATTCTCCTACTTTCCCACAGAGGAGTGAGGGCAAGTCAAGCTGCTCTTCACCATAACTCCTTTTCTATGTAAAGTAAAGGAGGGTGGTTGTCCATCACAGCACAGCAAGTGACCTATCTTTTTGCTTGTTCAACTTTCAACTTGAAAGTCCATTTTTGCAGGAGAGATAACTGTATCGTGAAGAAGCCACACTGATTAGAACACCTCAGGTATCTGCGTAAAGAATTATTTTTGAACTCTGTTCTTTTTAAAAATACTGAATGTGCCTGGAATACATGATATAGGGTATTTTATATCTCATTCTAAGTGACTATAAAAATAAACAATAAACAAGCTGTTGCAGTTTTACAGTACAAACATATGAAGGAGTACTGAAGCTGAAGCTATTTCTGCACTTAGTGGACAGAGAGGAAAAGTGAACTGGAAGAATGGAAACAGTCTGATTACTCAGTCCATGATGCTTTTGTGAACCACTTTAGTTCTGCTCCATAGTTTCTGCTACTGAGTCGTGGTTTGGGTTTAGGCAAGTTGCTCTGCTGGTAGAAAGTGCTGTAATGCATCATCACAACCTCACTAAAATCTGTGGAGTTGTAAGAAGTTTGCAACTAAGCTGTTCAGCTGTCTTCTCTGTCCTTTATTGGCAAACATCTGAACAAAAATGCTGCCCTACCCTTTTGTGATCTTTTCAAAATAAGTCAATATATCGGGAATATTAAGACAAGCATGTTAAGACATCAGAAAGCCTAACTATGGAAACAGATTTGTTTCAGCATATGGCTCATGCCCTGCCTCCATGGGGTAGATGGGGAGGGCATAATTGTTTATTTTTGGTTTCACAATCAACTTTGGCCATTCAACATGGTCCTCCTTCTACATCAACAGAAAACCTGTTCTTGCATTCAGTAGGAGAAAAAAAACAACATTAGTTCTGAATACAAAATATTCTTTAAACATTTGGGGCAAAACTCTTGTTTAATGGTGATGACAGTGCATTCAAACATGGAAGAGTTAAATAACACAGATGAGCCTTAGGGGAACTGGAAATCCCCCAAGTGACTGGAGCTATTCACACTGCGGATGTAATAATTATATCCACTGTACTTTATAACGTTTAATCTTTTGACACTTAGAGATCGGTTTTATGTAGCTATGTACTTCTGAGTGAAATTACTACATTATCATGTGAGGAAATGCAATGGCACTAATGGGTGCATTAAAACAAAAAGTTATACTTCAATTGATATATCATCTTGAACTTATTATTTATATTAAAATCAATACAACTTCTGCCAGGGGAATTTTTTTAAAAGGTGATTTAATATAATTGAAATTACATGAAACATTTTCTTACAGACTTAATGGCAATATCATACCATGAGAAATCAAGAAAGGGATGTAACTGTATGTTTGCTAAAGAAACAATAATACATTTTAATTGTTTTTCTATGGTTACCATGTGATACAAAGTTGAAGTTAACACATATCTAGTAAGAGGATTTTTTAGATGTTAAAAATGCTAAACATCCAAAGCATAAAAAACCCCGAAAGTGAGCACCGTTATGAGTGTTACTTATTTGTTCAAAATTCAAAAAGTAATTTTATGTTTCCATAACCAATACATTGTATAGTAACACCCAATGCATTATATAGTAACACAGTAAATGTTATACATTGTCACCATATATGGTTTTAAGGATGATTTCTTTCAATAGTTCACTAACTACAAAAGTGCTGTGTTAAAGATTTCACATTTTATCAGCATGCTGAACAATTTTATGTGGTGATGATGTGAATCGACATCCATCAAAGATCCTACTCAATGATGAAAAGTTAATGCTTCAGAAAACTGTAGTGTTCTCCTTGGCTGTGTGATTCTGATGGAAAGCAGTTACACAACAAAAAGCATTGGTTTGGATTCACATACACAAACACACTGACAAAAGCAAGTATTTTTTGAGCAAGGGCTTCAGTGAGTGGATGGCTTTTGTTTACTACAGCAGTCGACACATGACATTTTGTTAAAAAGTTGAAAAGCTGACAGCAAAAGATCTCATTAATAACTGAACTGAAATAGCCTGTTTCTATAAAATGTGAAAAATCCCTCACTCTATATACAAATAAAAGTCCTAATAAATTACTGTGAAGCTCTCTTCAAGAGCAGATGAAATGATACAACCCATATAGCAGAGAGCAGACCAGAACCTGAGCAAGCAAACAGGAATTTTAAAACATATATTCATTATATATATTTTAAATATCCATGTTTAATGGTGGCATATATGGTTTTTTTTGAAAGGTGCCAGGCAGACTTGATCCTAAAGCTTAGCCTGTAGGAAGTGTTTTGCATTTATCTATGAAACGGACTTTAAAACAGATACCGATACAGAACAAACTCTAATTGCATCATAAATCAGAAGAGCAAAGCATGTTATAAACATGAACTGAACTAAGATCCACTTAATCTATCAAGTTCTGTAGAAACGAACAGCTTTCAAAGGCAGCTAACAGATAGGTGTCACATTCACTGTTTTCAGTCTTTCTAATAAACACCCACTCACAGACACTGGGAAATTCATTGTAAAATACAAGTCTATGCTAGCATCTACTTCTGATTTCAGTAACAAAGTAAAATCAGCAGGAGCAAACCAGGATTTTCTGTCTGAATGTTATTTTCACTTTTCAAGCCTTCTCAATTCACAGCTTTTGTACCTGATGCTCTCTAAGTCTCTTTTAGCAGACCAGACACCACACCTACAAACAGCATAAACTGCAAGCGACCACTTTACCTTCTGAAAAATCAATCAGTCCCAGCAAATGAAGCAGCTTCAGAGATGCAAATATAATCACAACAATACCCACTGTTTGCAGTCCTTCCGACTCCCACTCGAGAGTCAACATTCTTCCAACAGGCAAATCATTCCAGTCTTCACACCAGTTTGCAATCAGAGGGAAATTAGAGGATTTTACCAAGAGTTTGCTTTGAAGAAAGTTGCAGTGGTGTAAAGCAGCGCTGTACTGAGCTGTGGCGATTCACCAGCCACTCTAGCTGAGACAAAATACTAACGAAAGCCCTGCATCTCATGCTTCTCTAAGCACTCGATTTCATCAGCAGCAAGTCCTCTTCGAAGGCTCAGGTGGACCATGAACCCCTGGGTCTGACATTATATCCAGTGAGCAGTGTTACTTCAGAGCTGCTGGGGGAACATTTGTGTCAGAGCTGGAGACTTGGCTGTGTCAGTGCCAAGAAGAAATGCTCCCTGGAAACTTGCACTAGGGAGCACGCTGCTATCAGCACTCTGCGCTCCAGTGCTCCCAGACCCAGGCTTTGCGATTCTCCCCCAGCTTCGCAGCCCTTCACCAGCTTCTCTTCACACAATTTTTGTTAAGTTTGACAATTATAAAGACAGACATCTGTTTTCACATGTGCTAAAAGCTGCATGTCAGAAAACTACTGCCCTCTGCATTAGAAAAAATAATGTTCAGAGAAACACTGACCCTTCCTCTTAAGACTCACCAGAATCTAATTAGAATCTTCAGTGGAAATGAGAATGGAAATTAAAGAAATACACATCAGCACGTACAGTGCCTCCAGCTAACAAAATATAGCGCTGTCAAGGAGACATGCACTCACCAAACCCCCATTCTGTAGCTAGAAATAATGTATTTTTTATTGATTGAGAAACAAAACAGTGCTTTTCTGTCTAAGGACATGAACCTAGAAGTGCTGAACCGCAAACTCTGACATATATGAACAGCAACTAAGCATTTTTCCAAAGCTCTTGGGAAGATCTTGCCCAGGATACTCCTCAGGGGAAAAAGAGAAGAGGCTTATGATTCCAACTGATTTATTGAATAGTCTGTATAAAACTAATTGTCCTGTGTTTATTAATGTGATTACCAAGAGGATACCCAGTGTGAAGAATAATCTCTGTACTGCATAACTATTCTAAAGTCAGGCCTAAATGCTTATTCTTGTGCCCATCCTAATAATTTAACTAAATCCTGTCCACTGGTACACAAAGCACTAGAATAAAGTGAAAGGACATCTCAGAAAAAATAATTTCAGACAACTCTATTACTAAAGCAGCACATATGATCTAACACCAAATCTCGTAAATGATGTCTGGTATCAACCACCCATCTTAGGTTGCTTAGCTCTTTACATTAGAAACAATTTTTACTAACTTTCAAGAAGCTCAGAAACTTTTATTTTTGTTCAGAAAGCCGTTACTTTAAATAATCATAATAACAAATTTTAACATTAACAATGTGTTGTTTACGGACTACCAGCTAGGGAAAGAAAAATGTAATCTCCAGCTTTCTACCAGCTTTTTTTTTTTTTTTAAGTCTGCCTGCATTGAATGACAATAACTAATCGGGAGTCACAGATTTTTCCATATAGGCAGGACTCTAGAAACTGTGTATTTTTGTTCATTCGAAAAATCATATGTGTACTTCAGTTAATTATAGGTTATATCTAGGCAGTATATAAGCAATCATATTCTTTGATTTTGCTCTTCGGGGTATTTAATACTAGAATGTCATGAGTTCTGTATTGTTTATATATGCTCTCAAATTAAATGTCAATTTCTTTCCCTATTAACCTGTAGAGCTAAAATGGTGTCCACAAGGAAAGCACAATAAAAATAAATCAAACCAAATACACTGTCCCACATTTGCACCTTCCAAATGTCATTACCTTTGCCTCGTATTGTAAAATACTTGCTCAATATATTTTCATGTTAAGTTCTATTCTTCTTAAAAGAAAATTAATTTTTTGTTTCCTCTTTTCAATTGCTAGTTATTCCATATCATCTTCTCCTTTTAAGGTTCTGACTTGTTCATCTTAACTCATTCTCACCTCCGAATTCTATATTCCCCTAAGTTTATTCCTATCTATTTTTGTCTTTTTCTCAAATTTTTCTCCTTTTTCTCAAATTTTTATCCTTTTTCGGAAATGATGAAGCACGGACAAATGTTCACAATATTTCATGGCTTAATGTGATCCCAGGATTGGAACTTTGACCTGTATTGTTTTACAGGCATTACAGAAACAACAATCCTGATATAATGCAAATAATTATACCATAACAGTGAAGAAGCCTTATTTATTGTTGATAAAAGTAACAAGGAAACTATTAAAATGGAGAAATCTGTCAGTCTACATTCTCCTGTCATGCAGTAGGTCCAGGCTACCTTGTGTTCTTTAGTTGTCCACTCTTCGGAGCAGAGGCCCTCCTTCTCCACCACCGAATGTGCCAACCCACATACAGAAAGCCACCCAGCAAGAAGTGGTTTCAGCCATAACCAATGTTTTGTTTTCTGCTTTCATACAAGAGACCGAATTCCATTCTAAAAAATGAAAGGGCCAGAGATTATGAATTTGACGAGTTTTGGAGGTCAGTTCTACCTGTGCAGCAGATGAGTTACAGAAGAATTTTTAAGGAAAAAAAAATAACCTGAGAACATCCAGTTGAATTAATGTAACTGATTACTGACTTCAAAGATTACCTCCATGAAAAAAGAAGTAGACTTTTCCTGTTGTTTCTAATGATAGTTCTCTAAGTTAGGGGAACCACACACAGAATTTGTGAATCTCCAAGTCTTAGCTGTGAAATATAAAGAAGTAAGGATAAGAAACTGTGTGGAAATGAAGAGATGTATTAAATGTTTCCTTTAACACACCATGCAACAAATTAAAACATCAGTGTCACTTACAGAGGCAAATTCTTCTGGAAGTGATTCAATCAAAAAAAATTCCATGCCTCAAAGCATTTGAAAATGAAATCAATATTGAACAAGGAGAAAACTGAATTCAGTTATATACAGGGCATCTCTTTGTATTCTGATCCCTTCCTAAATTCATAGTCAAGTGTAATTTCCCTCTCTCACTTCATATTTTGTTCAATTATTTCAAAATAAATATTTCTGTGACACATCCTTATGCAGTGCCTGTATTGACACTACAACTAAATTTTAAAAGCTGTTCAAATAAAAATATTTTTTCCTCAATGGCACCCCCAGGATACAAAAGAAAACACCGTCCTTTACACAAAGCACTGAAACCAGGGGCTGACAGCCTGTAATATCCAAGCATTGCTCTGGCTCATTTTCTTTCCCCAATTTCTTCTTTCATTTTTAACACAGCAATGCATTTTGGTGGTGATTTAGTAATATACTTAAATTTGCATAAACTTTCTTGTGATTCTTCAATAGGTTGGTTGCATGGGGAAAAAAAAAAGAGTTCTAGCACTGTTGGGAAGCTATCCCATCTAAATAGTGCATCTTCCACTGGCCACAAATTCCTCTTCACAAAGATTTGAAGCAGAATCTTTATTGTTTGCTGGAAACTCATGTGTTTATCACCCTGTGTGTTTACTGAACCTTTAATTATGGCAAAACATGACCATGTTAGTACTAAACTCCAATAGAGACAACTTCTGAATTAGCAAAACATGGACACAAAAATACAGCATTATGCTGATTTGCACCTTCAAGAAGTAAGGAGAGCACATGCTTCAGCGCAAGGCTGTGGCAGGTGTGGATGGATGGCAAGGCAATGGTGTTCCTCAAAGTATGGGGTGAAGTTCATGGCTGTGGACCTCCTCCTGACAATTCCTTCCACTTGGTGGTTAGCTGTACAACCATAAAAAGAAGTGCAAGCTTTTCCTCTCCTGAGTAAATAGATGAAAGAAACCTGTGCTGAAGTGCTGTAGGAGCTACATCTTATCTCTGGAAGCACAGATCCTGAGTTCCGAACTGGACATAGGAGATCTGCCAAAATTAGCGGGGTCTACAAGAATAATTCCTCTCCGGAGTCCTTACGTTTTTTCCACAAACAATCAAAAGTAACTACTGGCTACTCTAACCATTGTAGATATAATGATTTATGTATGGAATCCAATTAATATAAAAAAAGACACCTTAAATATGACTGTGTATTGCAAACTAAGTAAATTTTAGATCTGATTGCTGTATGCTTGTAGAATACCTATCATTTTCCCCTACTTCTTGGAAAATGAAAAAAATACTTAGAAATATTATTTATAAAGCTTAGATATGGGAAATTGAATTTTAATAATTTCAAAGTTGATTAAAAGCAGACATCTGCCATTTCAAAACAAACAATATTCCACCTAATTAAACACATCACAAGATGCAGCAAATGCTTGAGAATAACATGTAAGATGCTACGAATTGAACAATTAAGTAGTAAACCATTTTGAAATCCTAAAAATAGCTAAATAATAATTCTGTGATTAGGGTATAAAATTTACCTATGATTTTATATGATTACACAGTTCTTTCAAAATTATCTGGTATTATCATACTTCTTTTATATACACTGGTAAACTACTTTAATTCCAGTAAACGCTTAAATTTTAACTATAACCTGTCACTGTAATTAGCACAGTAAAATGAAGTATGTATTTTTTCTTTTAATTACTTTAGTTTTCATAATTTTATTTTAATTCTAATGCTTACAAGAAGTTTTCACCATAATTTATAATCTCTTATTCTTTTCAATTTGTACTGAATTTTGTACATGAAAGAAGAGAAATATGAATGCCTACCTGGTCCCAAATACCTTGCAGTGTTTTATGCCTTTCCACCATATTTTAACATCTACTTGTAAACATTATCAGTCTTCTCAGACTTTTCTCAAAGAGAAATCTTTTCATACTTATCATTTTCATTTCTCTTTTGTGCAGACATTCTAGATTTGCAGCTGTCTACTGTAGAACGGGACTGATCAAAATTGAACAGTTTTCAAGGCAAGGATGCATTATTATTCATTATTGACTTGAATTATACTGTTTCCTAAGCGATGAGATATGCCCACTGTTGTAACTAATTTATGGGGGGAGGGAAGTCTTAATTGGCTAGCAGAAACAGTTCATTAGACTCTATTTGATATTTTCCCCCGATGTAGCTGAAAAGGGAAACTGCTCATGAGTTAGAAACAAAATTTGAAAGTATTAATTAGCTGCCCTTCTTTCTGTACTCTCTTTTTCTAGCAGGAAATGTCAGTCATCCAGAAGAGAAAGAAATTGTCAGATAAACCCAGAAAGGGCACCTACATACAGGTCAGACAAACTGCTAATATTCAGCTTCTTGTTCATGTCAGATCTGAGCTTATTAGGAAAGTTATCTGGTAGATAATGAACTTAATCCTCCTATTAGTTATCCACGAAGAAATCTGTTCACAGGCAGAAATCCACAGTTTTCTGCACAGAAAGGTTGCTATCTTAGATCTGCAGAAGAAAACTGTCTACTAGAAAGCATTTTGAGAACCTGGAGAAGCAACTGTTTTATGCATATCCTTTCAAGAATTATTCTCAGGGTAAAAGAATTTCTATTTTTTGAATGTGTAATTATCATAAAATTCTTAGAAAAATTAGACTAATGTATGGAATCACTTTATTCATCTCATCAGTGCTGCAGCTACTGAAGAGCACAATATTGCACTAGCAGATTATTTACCCAACCAAAATTGCAGGGAAACTTTCACTAGTAAGAAGAGCTAGGTAGAGTGTAATTACTCAAGATTAAATTTGTCGACCTTCATATATCATCTTTAATATGTACACTACGTGCCCTAGATCTTTAATGACTGTAAGAGAATATAGGATGAGAAAAAAAACCACACCACCTGTATGAGCAAGACAAGATTCACTGGTTTGTAATCGAGGGAAAAAATATGATATCCAAGCTTTTGAAGGTTTGGTGTCATACTTAAAAGTAAATTACACTAAAAAAAATATTGCAGCTACAGCTGTATAAAGTTGATTTCCTCATTTCAGTAGTATAGTTCTAAGCTATGGTATGTGATTTTATTACTTTTTTTCCTCTTCATTTTCACCTTCTGACTCTCACTTGCTCTTAAGAAGCTTTTGTTCTTGCTTTTATCTAAATCAAAGGACCGCTGCCGTTACTGATCTGAAAATAAGAGTTGAAAAGAATCACACAAGACAACGATTATCAACTCCCTCCATGACCCAACAGCTACAGGTGGTTTCATTTTCCTATAAAATTAATTGATAGAGCATATTATACAATTATGCTTAAAATAGCTAGTGTGCAAGTGGATTTTAAATTAAATGGCATGGCCATGGGAATAACAGTAGCATTCTAACATTTTAAGTTTTAGTAAAGCATTACAGAGAGGCTATCTCTTTCCTAAACAAGGTTAAATTACATTTAGTAATAGTAACTAATCAAATTCTTATTTGTTTTACTGCAATGCCCACTGGCTTGCTTGACAAATTAAATTATCTCTAAACTATGTGACATCTTCAGCCTACAGACCTGTTTTTCTTTTTATATTAAATCATACTTGAACTTGCAGCAGCAGGAATTGCCACTACCAAGTTCGTAAGCATAAATGTGTCTCTACACAGAAGTGCAGTGTAATGGAACTACTAGGGACCAGTCAAACCCAACTGCTGTACTAGCTGTAATACAGCTGTGTTATCATAAAGCTCAGTCTGGGTTAACCTAACCAGTAGAGAATCATCAGTAAAAGCAAACTTGTTCAAAAAAGGCTTGTTGTAGACTAGCTCTAAAATGAATTGTTTTTTTCTCTGGCCACTTAACTACCTGAATGGAAGTATGAAGATTATATTTAAGAAGGCTCAAGCCCATGGCATGCCTCACCTGTACATCTTTAATTCCCACACCTTCTTTTGAAGTATTATCCAAATAAATCTTTGACCAACATTCCTCTGACTAACATTGCACATAAGACATACTTTTCCTGCTTTTAACAAAACATTTTTTTTCCCTGCCCAACCCTTCTCTTATTCAGTCCTGTCACATTTGGAAAGAACATAGTAACATCAGTGTGTGACCTGCTGATTTTCTTCTTTCACTACTATTTTTGTAATTATACACTGAACCAAAAGGAGACCATTATCAACCATTTTATTTATTCAAGAAAAGAACCACCGGGAGGTCTGCACATCAAACAGGTAGAAATGATGGGACAGAGTAGCAGCATTCACAGTTCCATATTCAGTCATTTTTTGTTAGCCAAATTATGAATATATCTGTTTATGCTTGCCCATACATCTATGAAGCTACATTTTTACGGACTGTGCTGTTAGATGACCTGAGAAAGGGACAGGTGTTTTCTGCTGAGATGAAAGAGAAAACAAATGAACCATATATGATAGTAGTAAAAGCTAACATTCTAGTAACCAACAGGAATATTCACCATCCCAACCTCCAAACCAACCATTTATCAATTCTAAATCCTCAACCTATCTTGTGCAACACACAAGAGTGGTGCTGTTAACACATTGGAAGGAAGGGATGCCATCCAGAGGGACCTGGACAGGCTGGAGAAGTGGGCCTGTGTAAACCTAATGAGGTTTAATAAGGCCAAGTGCAGGGTGCTGCACTTGGGTCGGGGCAACCCCAGGTATTTATACAAACTGGGGGAAGATCTCCTTGAAAGCAGCCCTGCGGAAAAGGACTTGGGGGTCCTGGTGGACGAGAAGCTAGACATGAGCCGGCAGTGCGTGCTTGCTGCCCACAAAGCCAACTGTGTTTTGGGCTGCATTAAGAAAGGGGTGGCCAGCAGGGAGAGGGAGGTGATTCTCCCCCTCTACTCGGCTCTTGTGAGGCCCCATCTGGAGTACTGTGTCCAGGCCTGGGGCCCCCAGCACAGGAAGGATGTTGAGCTCTTGGAGTGGGTGCAGAGGAGGGCCACTAAGATGATCAGAGGGCTGGAGCACCTCTCCTATGAGGAAAGGTTGAGGGAACTGGGCTTGTTTAGCTTGGAGAAGAGAAGGCTCCGGGGAGACCTCATTGCGGCCTTCCAGTACTTGAAGGGAGCCTATAAACAGGAGGGGGAGCGACTGTTTACAAGGGTGGATAGTGATAGGACAAGGGGGAATGGTTTTAAACTAAGACAGGGGAGGTTTAGGTTAGAGATTAGGAGAAAGTTTTTCACCCAAAGGGTGGTGGCACACTGGAACAGGTTGCCCAGGGAGGTCGTGGATGCCCCATCCCTGGAGGCATTCAAGGCCAGGCTGGATGTGGCTCTGAGCAGCCTGGTTTAGTGGTTGGCGGCCCTGCATATGGCGGGGGGGTTGAAACTAGATGATCACTATGGTCCTTTTCAACCCAGGCCATTCTATGAACACCTCTATTTCAAAACTGGTGTGCCTGGTTCCCTATGGTTCAACAAATGGTTAGCAACTGAAGAAAAAAAATGTATTATTAAACATGATCATAAGAACATCACTACTGTGCAGCTCTTTGCTTGTGATGCACCTTTCTCTGATATAAAATAACTCGTACAATCAATGTTCTATTTATCTCCTTGGCTTTTAAAAAGGTGAAGAACTGTATTTTTCCATAGCAACTAGAAAGTATTCTAAATTAAGTCTGAAGTGGCTGACATATTTCTACATTTAATGTACTTGTTAAAAGATGAGTGTATCTGTCCTATAGAGATGAGCTACAATAAATTAACTCATATTACATGGCTTCAGCACATTTAAGAAACATAACTAAAACCCCCCTGTAATCACCATCTTGTTCCTTAGGTGCTCACAGTAAGACTTGGACTTGCACAGATTTGACTACAGATCTGCAATGTGTGGTTACCATTAAGAATTATGCAATATTCAGAATTAGTCCACAGCATTTGCTTATATATTGTTGTTTGATTTATTAACAACTTCTGAACATGTAATTGTTTATTTTTTTATCACTGACAAAAAAAAAAAGCGCCTTATCAGATGAGGCCAAACCTGGATTACTGTGCCCTGCTCACAGTACAAGGGAGACATGGACATACTGGAGAGAGTCCAGCAGAGGGCCACAAAGATGTCTAAGGAAGGGGAACATCTCTCGTTTGAGTAAAGGCTCAGAGAGCTGGGACTGCTCAGCCTAGAGAAAAGAAGGTTCAGGGGGGACCTCATCAATGTATATCAGCACCTGAAGCAGGGTGCAAAGAAGTCGGAGCCAGGCTCTTTTCAGTGGTGCCCAGTGACAGGACCAATGTCAATGGGCACAAATTGAAACACAGGAGGTTGCCTCTGAACATCAGGAAACACTCTTTTACTGTGACGGTGACTGAACACTGACACAGCTTGCCCAGAAAGTCTGTGGAGTCTCCATCCTTGGAGATATTCAAAAGCCTTTGGACACAGGGCTGGGAAATTGGCCCTAGGTGGCCCTACTTGAGCAGGAGTGTGGGACCAGACAGTCTCCAGAGGTCCCTCCCACCTCAGCCATTCTGTGATTCTGTGATTTACATTCCTTCCAACAACATTTCAGAACTTCCTTTTCTGAGCAGAACTTTTTCAGGTCATCTAGTTTTATATATTATAACATCTGATTAATTTTTGTGGGCAATATTTTTTGTGGTTGAATCTAATTCCAAGTACACTTGAAAATAAACCTTGTAGAGCCAGCTCTCTTCTTGCTTCTGGACACTGAACACTTTTTTTTCAGTGTAGGGCCCGAAATTCACCCAGAGTGAAAGGGTTTGCTGAGAAATTCTAGGAGTATCAACAAAAGGAAATGAACAATGATACAGGGATATAAATGCATATAATCCCCATACTGAAAGGAAAAGGAAAGGTGTTTTTTTGTTTTTTTGTTTTTTTTCATGCAGAGCTTTCCCTCTACTGGGAATCTCAGAGGCTTCTAAAGCTCTAATTCCCACATGAAAAGTATAAGTTAGGCAGAGTACTAATAGTTCAGGAAATTTAAAGGTTTTGTGAGCTAGAGTCCCATTCTTCCACAAAAAAAGAGAGAAGAGAAAAAAATTACGGGGAAGGATTTAGAAGAAATAGCATAACTTGATGTTTCTCAGCTCCTAATGCAGTTTTTGCTTGGCTTACAGCACTATCCCAGTGTAGAAACCTACAGTGATATTTGAGGATCCATGCAACACAATGAAAAATTTTCTGCTCCAGCAATTTTACTGTTCTAGCACTCTGAAAAGCAGCAGCAGTATAAAACCAAACCCCAAAGGGAGCCATGAGCTTACACCACCTTGTTATCACTTAAGTAATAAAAGGAAGTTTACAGCTCTTCCCGGAGGAAGCATTATAATGTCCAAATAATTGCAGCATCACAAGGTTCTTCTAGATGCTGAAATGAGGGAAGCAACAAAATACAGAAGCACACTATCTTGAACTGTCAACAAAACTTTAGACACCACTTTTGATCGTGTTCTGCTACTGCAGAGATCAGATATTTTCTTCAGTAGCTTTGCAGGGTTTAGCACAGCCTCTATACTATCCATGCTTACAGCTTAGATAAGCAGATATTCCATTATGCACAGAGGGTTTGTGGGTCACATACTTCTTGACATGCATATTGCCATACCCAAATTCCATAAATTAGACATCTGAATGTTTTCCTCCTGTTAAACCAACATGTTTTGGAGCTGGCTGGATTTTTAAGCCACTTTAAAGCTATTTTCAACCATTTTTAAGACCAAGAATATTCTTGCTGCCATTAATACTTCGGGAATCATTTACCCCCAGTAATCATCTATGCACCAGGTTATAGATTTTAATTTCTCTATCTTCTCAGAAGCAATTTCCCTAGCTTTCCAATCATGTTGCTCTTTTCTTTTTTTAGGCAAAACAGTTATATGGAAAAAATTAGTAACTATATTTTAGGTAGTGTTCAACTAGTCATGAGAAAGAATGTCTGATGAGACAAACAGCCATAGCCTTAGCATTTCATTAACTTCTTCCTCTCATAAAAATAATATTAAATGTTTAATAACATTTTTGTCTTATTTAGTACTCAAAAGCAAATACATTTCAGCATTGCTTTGCCCCCAACATTAGATTCCCATGTACGCCCTTAGTTTTCAGGAACTTGTATTTCAGTTGAGGTACTCCAAGAGCGTGCCAAAACTTCAGCCCATTCTCTCACTGCAACTGATACTTGTTTTGGTAATGTTTATTTTCAAACTTATTCTTGGAGATCTTTCTTTGCTAACAGTGACAGTAACACACACTGTGTTTCTCTGTGATACGCTGGAGAATAATTAGACTGTTCCAAGACTGCCTGAACGGGTCTGACAGTCTATCATGTCCCTTCTGCACTTGCTTTCGTGCTTGTCTGATGCAGTGTGAGCTTTCACAGATCATTAATGCTTAAGCCAGACAAAAAATAAGTTGACATAAACAAAAAACAGAAACTGAAGCCTTTGTCCTCAAGATACTTTGCAAACAGTGCTCATTTCAGTTTGAGTACTGATCTCATGGTTGTAGTCCAAGACTAGCGATCCTGTGCAGGCTCAGGAGAAGGACAAAAGCCAGACTCTTAACATGAAAGAGCAAGCAAGCAAGGAAACAAATCCTGGGCAGGTTTAAATGAGATAACCAGCACAAAGATATCACAAGACAAAGGCATGCTGTCATACCAGATATATGCAAAGAAAAGCAGCAGCCAAGCAGCCACAGCGTTCCTTACTGTGTGGGGTACAATGAGATATACAGCCCATATGCAGCAGCAGAAAAACACAGTTCAGTCCAACTTTGTCTTTTTAACATGTTTTATGATTAAGCTTGATTTTCTTAACATAAGAATAAAGGACGTGTTTATAGAACTAATACCTCTGAAAGGTATTCCTTAAATTTTCTGATTTGGATCTTGGCTGTAGGAAGAAATTAAGTTTATTTTATATGGTGCTCAGCCATCCAGTAAATTCTCTTGGTGTATTCAAGTTCAGTACATTTTTCTTTTTCCTAATGAATTACACTGTCTAGCACACCAAAACAGTTACATGTGATATCTGCTCTGAGTCGCCAGCTAGAGTGGCTGTCTCGCTCCTTCACTGCCAGAAGGTTGTTTTCTTTCACTTTTAATTGTTTAGGGGGAAAGGGAATGCAACTGCTGTAAAGGTTAAGCAATTCTTGCTGCCTTATCTGTTGATCTGAGGCTCCCATTTAGCAGAGTGAGGGAATTTCTGATCCCCAAAGAAGTTTCTCAGTGGCATTAATGAGTTAAAAACCATAAAGCTTTTTAGTGTAGATGGAGGAAAAAACTAAAAATTAGTTAAACAATTTGAACAAATACAATAATTTCTCCCATCTCAAACCCCAGAACATACTAGATTATTTGGAAATATATTCTCCATAGATCACTAAGTTTGAAAAACATGTACCAAGATTTTTCTTAAAAGGATGTCTTTTTTCCAAGGTACTACTTACACAGGGTGTCTCTGAAGGAGGTTAGGCATAAAAGAATGAGCTGACACAAAACTAAGGTGATTGTATACTCCACATGAACACAGATCAGCAAAAGGCAAGTTTCAAAAAAGCAAGACACAAAAATTAAGGAACAGTCCCCCAACAACCTCAGCCTCTGCAACTGTCAGTCTCCAAGGAAAACAAAATTAATATATTCAGATGTGGAGGAGTGGCATTCAGCTCACTTTTGCATTTCCAGACTTTATGGTGGTTAAATCAGTATTTTTCAGAATATGCCCTTTGCTGACAAGCAGTAAGAGTGAGAAGTTCTCAGACTGTATTTACAGGAGGGGCGGTTTTAGCCCACCTGTGGAAAGAGGAAAAGGGTTGCAGACACCCTCAGAATATCCGACAGAGATGCCAGACCCCAGCTGCAGCCCTATCCACGGTCCTAATGACTGGTTCAATGATCTGTGCAATATAGCTTTCCTGAGGCAAAAGAAGAAAAAGCAGGGAACACCACACTCTACAGGGGATAATTGTCTACTGGTTTAGGGGTATCTGTAGCATTTTGAAACACATCAAGAGCTGGTTTGCAAAGAATAAATAGATCAAAGCTAGACACGTGGTCCCAGGCATAGCAGCTCATTGCTGTGTGAAGCAATTGATGGCCAGTGACCCTGGTGATTTGGTACAGTATATTCTTACTAGTTCAAAAGTGAGTCACACTTGGAGTGAGAGTTTAGTTTTCACCTTATTATTTTCATTTTGTGCCCGGAGCTAGCAAATTCTCAGCAGTAAAACAGATATTGAAAATAATTTTTCAGCCAGAATCATGACCTGATGTACAAAAGGACACAAAACAGCAGTAAGAGAATGATTAATACTAAGAAAAGCTTTTCAAGTTTGTGTGGGGGTTTTTTATTTGATTTGTTGCTTTCTTTTTTTAAAGGAAACTTTGTCTCTAGGAATTTCTTGGTTCAAATCTGGAGGTCTTTTGTTGTTTATTCTTTATCACCCTGTACAATTCAAGTAAAATTTCTGTGCAAGTATTTGAATTTTAAAATGTAGAACACTGAATTTTTAAACAGAGACTGCTCCTATACATAAATACAGCATGGAATGTACTTTAGAAAACTCAGACACTGCATATATCAACATATATCAATGTATATAAATTCCTATGATATAAAGGGCACTGATAGTCAGTGATTTCTGTAGAAGATACAGGATTTTTGCAGTTTTAAGATCTAGTTAGTTAAACCAGCTTTTTTCCCGTAGGCAAAATTTGCAATACCTTTAAATTACAACACTGTATTCTAATATTAGAAGTCAGAAGTTTAAAGTTTGAAAACATCTTCTTTAGGATAATGAAGGTGAGAAAGAGTGTAGATTTTGGTTTTGCTCAAGAAAAACAAAAAGAAACATATGCTAACAGGCTGCTAAGTCTGTTAGACTCAAGACACCGAAAAACCCAAACTACTAAAGAAATTTTTACTCCCTTTACACAGGGATGAACTAAGTAACCTGTGTAGACACTTCATGTTTCTTTCTCTACTCCTGTACTTCAACCAAACCCCTCTGGGATATTTATAAGCAATACTTTATTTCACTAGTGGAAGTACATATTAAAGACGTAGACTGATGATAGGTATATCTGGCATCTAAAGCCTACTTTTAGAGACTCAGGAAGAGCATATATAAAAAGATGCCTCCACCTATGCTAACTTTTTAAAATGTTGTAAAATAAACAGATTGGATCACAATATCATAGCAAGCAGACAAACAGTTATGAGACAAACCAATTAGGAAAGCTAGAAAAAAATGTGTCTTTAGGTGGACACTTGAGAATTTGTGGAAGGTCCTTAATGCTGTACTTGTGATTCAAGGACGCACATGTCAGGGTGCTTCCCCCGCCCCCAGAGTTTAGCTGCCTGTACACTAGATCAGCTCCCCGGGGAGCGAGCGCTGCTTGAGGAACTGTGACTGTCCGTGAAGCTGTTTGAGAAAGAGCTGGAAAAAATCACCACCTTTCTCTCAGGAGCTTCATTTACACTGAGGCTCTTGCTCTTACTCGCTTCCAGGGCTACATTGCAGTCATACCTGTAACTAAAAAAAAAAAAAAAAAAAAAAAAAAGCACCAGTACCTCTTCTCTTCTCTTACAGATCACCTTATAAAGGAGATGGATGCAATACTTCTCGAAAGTCCCAAATCAGACCTTTATTCAGATAAATCTTTGTGACTACTAGAGAGCTGAGAAAACTCCCTTCTATTTGCACACTGACAGGTACTGTATTTCAGAAATAAACAGAGAGGAGGGTGGACAACACAGGCAGTATAAGATAGTTTTGTCCATATGAACTCTTGCCCAAAGGACAGTCCCAGACAGAGATTTCATCATTTCCTTGATGTCTGCCTGTCCTAATAGACCTCAGTTCCCCCTTCTCATCCCTGCCCACGACCACTCCTCACCCGCTGCCATCCCACGTGCCCAACCATTTGGGAGACAACATTGCTCTTCTCCTTGAGATTCTTCCACTTTTCCCAGGTCATTCACTGTTCCACAGGAACAGGAATTGCTCTTCTCCCTCAACAGGACCAGCAGGAAATGAGGTGGGTTTGGATGTGGGCATTTTTACCCTCCCATCAGTTGCCCTTTTAGGGGGACACTAATTTCTTACTGGCTCTTACAATAGGAAAAAAATGTTTAAATTTACCAAGGCATTTCTGATTGCATTACTTGTTAATATTGATGCAGTCTTTCCTTTTCACTCTGATTCAAGTAAAATTGGATTCAACTTTATACTAATGAAAGGCCCCAGCCAACAGCATTCTCACAGAGGTCTGGGCATAGCTGCTGATATATACAAAAGCACACACAAGAGACAACTGTCTAATCAGCTGGAATTTTGAGTTATTAAGATTCAATCTCCAAGCACATTTAGAGTGTATCCTGGCATGTTTTATTGGGCTCTTATTTCTTTTCTCTAGTACAGTTATTTAAGCACAGAATCCATCACGATCAATATAGAGGGAAAGATTAATTGCTGTAATAATTTTGGGGCTTTTTTTCCACCTCTTCCATGCATTCCAGCAAGTATATTGCCAAGCTGCCTTAAATTTCATAGTGCATTTAATTGAACAAATGCAGAACAGAAATGTGATCACAGTCCTTGGATAGAAATCCTGATCACCCACTGCGCAAATACTGAACTGACTTGGAACTGTGCAAAGTGTAAAATACTCTTTTCCATTTCTCTAGATTCTATTATAATACTATATATACTATTATTATTATTATCTACTATAATACTATTATATACTCTAGATACTATTATAATTACAGTGCATATTCAAATATTAATTTACACTCAGTGCAGTAAGCCCAGCTGTTTTAGCAGCAGCATCTCCTTACACATACAATTGCAGGCTTTCCTGGTGCTGCATTATATTGATGATTTTCATAAATAATAATATGTTTTTAAATAGTGCTCTTTCACTGTCTGATGGAGTAGAAAAAGACAAATGAATATATTTTAATGATATATTAGTTCTATACATTTCCATTGCATTTTTATATCGAAATCAATTACCAATGAGTGAAACATCCCTGAGAATAAGCAATATATTTTATCAAGAGAAAAATCACAGGGATTAAAAAATATGTTTGAAAACTTTTTGCAGCTGTTCAGCTGCACTTTTATTATTTTTTTTTTTTTTGTTACAAGAGTATTGATTGGTATCTCACAGTAAGCTGACGTGCACATTCGTAAAACTTCTATTCCCATCTCAGACATACTCTGCTTTTATGGATCACCCTTGTCGTGCTAAGTTTCATGCTGGTTAATTGAGTCAGAGAAGCAGGATCCCTATTAATGGAGCTGTTCTGAAAGCAGGTATGGGCTGTTCTTTAGAACAATCAGTTTTCAAACACAGCTTTTTGCTCAAAGGCTGTTCCAGTGTTCTCATCATGAGCACCTCATTTAGAGCCTCATGACTCATCTGCTCAATTTCCTCATAACTGAAGAGGGCACCAAGATATGTTAGGATGATAAAAATTTCATTAAATGAGACAAGCTAGAAAAGACAAAGAAGTTATTTTAACTTCAAGTGTAAAAACATGTGAGCAATCCCACTCTGAGAGCATTTGTCTCCTTATTCCATTTTTCAGAATATCTCAAAGAAAATCTTTAAAGTGGATGAATTCCTGGCCACAGAGACATCAATGATAACTTTGCTATTGTTTTAACTAAATTAACGTTTTCACCTGCTGTAGTTAAAGATTGTACCTGGTAACATATACCTTAAAACAAAGAAAAAATATTTTTTATTGCATTCTTATATGGGCTGTGTGAATTAGCTCTTGATTCCCAATAGAAGCTTGGTGTCCAATTCATTTAAATAGTACAAATTTATAATCAAATGTATATTTCCAGATATAGACAGACATTAAATAAGTGGTAATCATAGTACCATCTAAATTACAATCTTCCAACGTTGTATTAATGATTTAAATGGCAATGCAGAAGTGCAACTGTCTTTTGAATAACATTTTAGCTTTTACATTGTGGATCCCTTGTTAATATTCTATTTAAAGAACACAAATTGTGCTATTATTAATCAACTACATCATTTAGTAGTCCTATTTCGTAGTTAAACTTTCTTTTCACCCTGAAGTTTTGTTGTGCATGCTGTGGTATGCATCTTAAATTCAGATTTTCATGTTAGACAAGAATCGTTTCCTCCTGATGCATTACATAATTTATATGATTTCTAAAGAGTTATAAACAGAAATCATTTGACTGACCAGAGAACATCTCTAACAGATGTAGTGACATCTTAGTAGCAAGAAACACAAAATTCATGAAATACAGACAGAATTGGCAGAGAGGACTGTCAGCTTTGTGAAGAAGTGGAAACTATCTTTTTCCTCACTAAAACAAGAGAAAAATGTGTGCACGCATCTCTGTTCTGGGCTAGGATTTGGTTCATTAATCAATTCAATGACAATGTTTTCTGATACTGCATCTTTATTTAATATTTCATAGGAGTTATGACCAGTGAGAAATGGAGAAACTTTATCAGAGAGTGTAGTGAGAGGACAAGCAGTAACAGCTTAAGCTGAAAGTGAGTGGATTTAGACTGGACACTAGGAAGAATTTTTTCACTGCGAGGGTAGTGAGACACTGGAACAGGTTGCCCAGGGAAGTTGTGGATGCCCCAACGCTGGAGGTGTTCAAGGCCAGGCTGGATGAGGCTTTGAGCAACCTGGGCTAGTGGGAGGTGTCCCTGCCCATGGCAGGGGTGTAGGAACTCAGTAATCTGTAAGGTCCTTTCCAACACTAACCATCCTATGATTTGAAACAGTAATTCTGATTTAGACAAAAAGATGAACTTTTTTTTCAAAGAAAACATTTCTGAAATGCTGTCAAGGTTCTCTTGTAGTCCAGTAGCTCTCTCAACGTTATCTTAGACAAGACGCATTTAATTTCATTACAGCATTTTGCTGATGAATGGCTGGAAAAGAAAACTTGCCGTCGGAGAGGGCTGCAGGCAGAGCTCCATAGCTTGTGAACAGTGATTTGTTGCACAGGTTGGTGTGGTGGGAACTGTCCAAAAGTTCCACAGAGGAAAATGCAGTCCCCCAAAAATTATATGGTTGCATATAACCAAAAAAATTGTTTTGGTCAGTGACACTGGAAGTTGCAGATGAATCTGGATGGATTAGTACATTTGAGTTTCATTACCTGCACAAACTAATTTGGCTTAAAGAAGAACATATCATATCAGGCTAAAATAAGAGTGGAAATGATTTCAAGAAATTGCCAGTGATGTACTAGTTGCTGTCACAACTGACTCAATATTGTGCAAAAAGAAAGTAGACAGCTTTAGAGGTTTCCTTCCAGCAACAGGGTCTTATAACTGATGCAAAAGAAATATCTAACCTTTAGCATAATACGGTGGCGATGATGACAACAAATATCTCTTGATATTTATGACTTACCAGGAGGCTCACAAATGCGTGTCGAAACCCTAGACTGTCTTGTCAGTGAACGTCAATAACAAGCCACTTTTCAATAATAATAATGAAAATATTAAAATATAAAATTACTGAAGCATATCCAGTGATCAGATATCCACTGATTTTGACAGCATATTAGCAATGTGGAGTTAATCAAACTTTTTGCTGACATTACAGATCCCAAAACATAGTACAGAATTTTATAATTTTCTTACAGTTTTTCCCTTATGAAAAATACTTGGAATAGAATATTTCATTATGAAGGGACTTATGACAATCATCTAGTCCAACTGCCTGACCACTTCAGGACTGACCAAAAACTAAAGCATGTTATTAAGGGCACTGTCCAAATGCCTCTTAAACACTGACAGGCTTGGGGCGCTGACCCCCTCTCTGGGAAGCCTGTTCCAGTCTTTGACTGCCCTTTTGGTAAAGAAATGCTTCCTAAAGTCCAATCTAAACCTCCTCTGGCCCAGCTCTGAACCATTCCCGCACGTCCTATCCCTGGATCCCAGAGAGAAGAGATCAGCACCTCCCTGTCCACTTCCCCTCCTCAGGAAGCTGTGAAGAACAATGAACTCGCCCTCAGCCTCCTTTTCTCCAAACTAGACAAGTCCAAAGTCCTTAGCTGCTCCTCATAAGACATTCCTTTCAGCCCTTTCACCAGCTTTGTTGCCCTCCTCTGGACACATTCGAGTACCTTCACAACCTTCTTAAATTGTGAGGCCCAGAGCTGCACACAGTACTCCAGGCGGGGCCACACCAACATGGAATACAGTGGGATAATCACCTCTCTTGACTGGTTGGTTATACGGTGTTTGATGCACCTCAGGGCACGGTTTGCCCTCTTGGCTGCCGGGGCAGTGTATTCAGCCCACTGTCAGACAGCACCCCTAGATCCCTTTCTGCAGGGCTGCTCTCCAGCCACTCATCTCCAAATTTATACTTGTGCCCCATATAACTCCAGCCCAGGTTCAGAACTGAGCACTTGGATTTGTTAAATTTCATGTCATTGATGGCTGTTGAATGCTCTCATCTGTCTAGATCCCTCTGTAGGGCCTCTCATCCCTCAAGAGAGTCACAGCACCTCCCCATTTGGTATCATTGACAAACTTGTTAATGGTGCATTCAACTCCTGCACCTAGATAATTGAAAAAATATTGAACAGAACTGGACCTAGGATTGATCCCTGAGGAACACCACTGGTGACCGGTTGCCAGCCAGATGTAGCCCCATTCACTACAATTGACTACTTAATTTTGGGGTGTTCAAAATACATGCCCTTATGAAAGAAGAATAACAAAGAAAAGGGAGTGCTTAAAATGTGCTCAAAGACTCAGGCTCTTTTGCATGTTTGTGTTCCAGGATTTCTGTCTATCTTTGAGCAAGGCATTTCGCTTTTGGCCTTAGTTTGCTGATCTGTGTACTGAAGCTATGCTGTCTTACAGAAAAACGTAACTTTCTGAGATTTAGTTTGATCAAAATATGAAAGAAGTTTGAGTTATTTATTGTGATTATTATATTTCTCCCACTGATCTAACCTATGATCTCAGAGAATTCATTTCATACTCTTCAGTCTTTCACATTTATCATTGTGAGACCTGAGGAAGATACAGTTACAAAAAAAAAAAAAAAAAATCAAAAACATGGATTTTGATCAGATCTCAAAAGTATTTTTAGAAACGTTTACACAGCCTACTATAATAAAGCTTTCTTATGCGTACCTTTGTATGCTAACAAGCAAAACAAAACCAACAAAATATCTATATTTTCATTTTTTAATTATCACTAGACTGTCAGAAAAAGAGCGCACCTTGTTTTCCCACACTCAAATGTACACATCTAAAACACTACAGTGAAATTAGTGGTAATGGACTAAGGGGCAATGAGGTAGTAATTATATCCTTAGGACTAAATATCTACTTCTGGTAAATTACTGCAGGTGTTGTTCTACCAAGTGTGTATACAATTTTTCAAACACAATGGATTATAGCTACAACAGTCATGAGTAAAACTCATATTGAAAAAGCTCTGCATGAACTGTTTCACATCAGCTTTTTTAATAAATCTCTTGAACAGTAAAGATGCAGAAATCATAGTGAGACAGTATTCTGCAGATACAGATCTTTGGAAAAAGTAAATCAATAGAATTTGCCTTTTACTGGTATCACAGTAGTCAAACAGTCTAGCTGAAAGTGATGAAAATACATTATACATGTTGCTTAGAGTTTTAAAAAGCATCTATTAACTAATCAATGAACAAAAAAGTTGCTGGTGCAGTTTTAGGCTTATTTTGTCTTAATCTCAAAGATCAGGTAAATTTGCTCGTTTTATCACATTACCCTTTGGAAAGGGAAAACACAATACACTTGTACAGGCATAAATTCATATATTGAAAAAAAAACCAGGAAAAATGGGGTCTCACCATGCCCACAATAATTGTGGGACCTCTGAAGCACAGGAATACACTACATTAGTAATATTCTGTACATAAGAAATTATGAATTGCACATCATGCTGTACAGCATGTTAAATAAATATTGGTTTCTCTCTGAAAATTATCTTCAAAGTTTTCAATGATCAGAGTTTAGGAGGCATTAACAAGACATTTCACAGTGGGTTGGAATATAAATGGTCTGTTGTCATTGTGTTTTTAGATTATGGATTAAGTTAAGGACCAAGTTCCACTGGCAGTAAGTAAGAGAAGTTATCTTGAATTCTGAGAGTCATTGTGATGCAGAGACCAAAGCTATAAACGTAGGCTCAGAAACATTTAGATCACAAAATGAAACAACAGAAAAGCCATAAGCAGAGGCCAGATCTCCTTTCCATTCTTGGGTTTTAATCACAAACTTATTTTTCCATTCCTAGTGATTCATTGGATTTCCAGAATAATGAATGATTTGCAGGATCCAATTTATCAAAAGAAAGAAAGCAGTATTTGGCTGACTACTCAAGACTTCCTTCTGTCAGTAAATGAGATGAAAATACTCATATTGTTCTTTCGTTTTTCAGTGAAATCTTCTCAGCTGGAGTCACTTTCAATATGGGAACCATTTGAATGATTAACACTTTTTGTTCTTCTCCCCAAGTATTCACCCAACACAACACAGCAGGAGATTAATTTTTATTTATTAATCTATTTATTTATTTATTAAGACAAGCTTTTGAAGCAGAGAGAAGCAAGCATTTCTTTACCTACACTTTCAAACACCAGCAAGAAAGAACTGACCCCAAAAACTATACCTTTCTGTAAAGGATTTTGTCCAAACAAAACTGGGCAAGCCAGAGGTGATAATGTTCATTTGATAGCACAGACTATGCAGGAAGAAAATAAATCTAAGAATCAACTCAAATGTGGTTTTAAATTACTTCTCTTGTTCAAGCCTCTATGATGTGTTCTAAACCAGCTAGCAGAGCCTGAAGAGCACAACTGAAGCAAAATTTGCTAAAATTTCATTTATTCATTACACTAAAAATGGACTAATATAGCACTGTACAATGTCATGTATTTAAAGACTTTTTAAACCTTACATACATCAAGCTAAGAGGAGGATGACTCAAGTTAGTGAGAAAACGAATATGCAGATACATAACATTAACTCCGAAATCAGACAGTTTATATTTACCAGGCATTATGTAGTTACATGCCACCATTCAGTGCAGGGTACCTAACAGTCCATAAATCTTCTCCCTAGTTTGTTTGTGTTCATTTACAAGTGCAGTGTAAGCAGTGTATGTTGCTCACAAAGGGCCATTGTCACTCTACAATGCCACAAGTCACAGAATGAGCAGAACACCCTGGTTCCTCACTTGTACTCCTTCACCCAACGTAGCACAACTTGTATCAATACATTGCATCCAAACCACGATGGATGTAGTATTTATACTGCCAAGGAAGTAGGCAGCTAGGAACTGATGAGACTTATTCTTAACATATCTTAATAGAAGTATTGACTATTACTGTTGCACTTTTTCCTAAAAAAAACCCCTCCAAAAAACCCCATCAAACAAATAAAACCACACACACAAACAAACTGTGAGGAAATATTTACCAAAATCATTTAAAATTAACTGGAAAAAAAATTACACTGCAGGCAAGAACATTTATTGACACAAGAAAGTGGTTTTGACTAAACTTCACAAAGGGGAAGTTGTTCAATGCAGGTTTGAGAATATATTTGAGAAAATATTTTCAAGGAGACTGAAACATTTCTTATTACTACAGGCTACCACAAATAATCACTGCTCTATTATACCACAATGCTTATAAAAATTTTAATTTTTGTAAACATTTGTTGGCAAAAAGAAAGCTTTTTCAAAAAATCCTGAAAAACAGGTGTTATAACTTTTCAGAACTTTGATATAATTAATTTACAGAATAATGTAAACTACCTATAAAACACAACAGAGAATAATACCTAGAAGTACTGTCCATCCAACATGAAAGGGACAGTACCGTAAAAAACCACAAAAAACCTGACCCACAAGTGGGTAAACAAGTGAATGTGCATTGTCATAGATTTTGTATGCCAAAACCATTGCAAAATAAGTTTATTACAGCAAAAGAAAAACTGAAGAGAACTAGTGATGACATACTGTCCCTACACTTTTAAGAAAAGCCATATCCCCTAGATTATATGAGTGAAAAAATCTCTTGAGGAGCTTAGGAGAATAAACAAATTGCATTCTATAAATACATTTCAAAGGACTGCTACCTAACTTAAAAAAAAAAACATTGCTGATTTGGCATTAAAAAGCTCCTTTGACATTGCTTCACCAGCATCCCCACAAAAACAGAATTTGAAGAAAGTCCTTAAACATGCACCATTTTTAAAAAGGTTACAATATAAATCAATTACGCTATAACCTTACTGATATAAAAGGGCAATTACTGACTAAAAACTGATAAGAGTAACATTTTGCACAGAAATTGGATTATTTTAAATTTCATATTCCAGAAGCGCATTTGCAATACTAATTGCATATTTATTATCTTTCGAATAAGATCCTTCAAACTCACCTATAATTTGATGCATTCTTCACACACATATTGGATCAAACCTACTACAAGATTAATGTTTTCATATGTAGTGGGAAAAAAAACCCCACAAACTACAAAATCCACTTTCACCCACATTAGTGTCTTCGGACTAGTCTTGAATAATCTGCTTGTTGGGAAGCATGAAGTTCTCCAGCTGTGATGAAATGTTACACTTTAGAAGCTCTTTTGAATCTGTTTATTTGGGATTCAAGGGCGCACATTCCCAAGCCTGAAAGGTAGCCCCATTTACCTCCGTGAAGCAGACGACAGTCATTTATACTTTTAATGATCTTTGGAAAAATTAATGCTAGTTCTGTGCAATTAAGTCAAAATGCAGCACAGCATGTTGGTTTCAGTGGGTGACAGAATCGTTCATAGCTTCAAACAGGTCTGCTCTCATGTTTTAGAAATGATAAGAAATTTGCAAGAAGCTTTTTACCTGTTAACACTTTAAATACACTTCTAAATCTCTCTGCTCTGAGGTTATTTAGATTTGGTTTTTGTTCAGCAAATGAGGGGTTACATACCAACAAATCGCATCTAACACACTTAACAGGGGTGGGGGGCTGAAATCATACAGGAAAAAATTTTTAAAAAGAAGAAAAAAAGCAAAGATGTTGAGAAAAAGAAAGGCCCTTGACAATTCACTTACTAAGTGAAGACTTTCACTTGAGAAAAAAACAGGGAGATTTTTCTTTAAAACAACATGCCAGGAAGGAAAAGGTTAGGAAACACTATTAAGGGCCAGAAGTAGAAAACGGAGTAGGTGCAATTGTTCCTCTAATACACACCTTGCTGAGACAAAATTTTTCTTTATTGTTTAATTCAAGCCACAAATCTTCCTAGAAAAAAATTTTAAAAAGTGACCTGATCACCCAACAAAAACGTCAGACATGACCAAGTGGAAACCTAATGAGACTATGCCAAGCAGAACTTGGGCAATTTATTTGTTAATTGTAAATCCTATCTATCTGATTGCGTTGCAAGAACTAAGACACACACGACAAAGACAATAGTGGTTAGTGAAACCACCACCAAAATAACTTGCATACACATTTTTTACACGGGGAGGGGAGGAGGGGAGAAGGGAGGAACCGCCACCCCCAAACCAAATCTGTCATCCAAGAGGTGTCATAGCAGAAATAAGATGAGAACAGCTAGCGATGCAAAATTACTTAATTTTACTACATATATCTGATGATTGCTTGATAGCTATTAATAATCATATTAGAAAGTTATCTACAAACGCAATTTCTCATGAGCGCTTGTTCCTTCCCAGTGGAATTGAAAATTATTGCAGTATCTCTCTCCAGAGAATAATTAACATTTTAACTCTAACTTCTTTTAGAATTGGTCACTTTTAGTCTAAGAACATGCAATTCATACATTCTCAATTTTCCTTTTGTCACATTAAGGGATGAGTAATTGTATCTTATGATAGAGCTGGGAAATCCTATCTTTTGTGAAGATGATGACAACAAGAATTGCTAGTGTCTCCCTCAACAGTTCAGTTATTAAATATTTTGGTATCATCCAAGAGTAAATTTCCACTTCTAAGAATTATGTTGTCTCAGTAATACAAATTTTTAGTTTCGATATACCTGAATTCTTAATCAGTGTGTATCCTGAACAACAAACATGGGATTGCTTTCTGCAGAAACAGGCAAACTCTCATTTTTGTGATCTGCTTATCAATGAAACCAACTGACAACTTTCTGCTGCACTTTGTAACTATTATATTTACTGATGTAAATAATGTAACTGTTGAATCAACACATAAACATCCCTCAAGAGCCTCCATTACACCTATAATTGTAATACAAGTTTTTCACATTAGTAGCATTTATTTCTACATTGTTTTTTTTCATCAAGATTAAGGGCAAGTGCAGGGATGTCTCATTAAAAAGCCAAGCCAAACTACCTAGTGATCAAAATGTAAAATTCATTTTGTGAAAGTACATTATACTCCTCTGTGTTCAATACACATTCATAAATAAAACAGCCTTAGTTTGAGTTACCTTAATGGAGTGCATCATACCTTAATTTCTTCAAGGCAATTGCTGCGTTTGCTACATATCCAGCTACGGAACCCTTCCACTGGATTCTGAACTGAAAGAAGTCCTTCAAAACAAAAAAGTAAATAACATAATGACAGGGAGGACTACAAAACCTTTTTTTTTTTTTTAAAGTTCAGGATGGTTTTCTGAAATGATCCCAAGAGAAAAAACCCTGCAGGCTAATTTATTGGACACCCTATCTATGAGATTATCATTTTTCTGCACCTTTTCAATAAATTAAAAAGACATGCAAACTGGACACAAATGATGTATTTTTATTAAAAAAAATTTCCTGATACTAAGAATTATAACCAGTGTTATTTTTTTTTTAAACCTGCAGTCCTTTGACCTTATAAACTGTTCTCTGTTAATATGCATTCCTTGTTGAACCTTCTTGGTTCCCTTCAGAGGTGCAGCCTCAGGAACCCGAGCAGGACAGGGTGGCGTCACTGACCTGACGCCACTCTTGCCAGCCTCCAACGTGTTTTGCTCAGGGTGTGAAACCAGCATCCTGCAGAGATCTACACGTACAGCACAGCACACTTAAGGACTCACAGTTTAACAAGACCTCCCAGACCGGACTCGTAACATAACCTTCTCTGATGACACCTGTATGGCTGACAGTGACTCTCCATCAGGACCCCTGCCCTGCTCAGGCCCTGTGGGACCATGCCCTGGTCTGTGAAGGCACTGCCCATCCTGGGAACAACACAAGCTGCTGGCTTATCTCCTTTATGGAAGGAGCCCCTCCCTTTTGATCCCTGATGCTTGTTTGATGTTGCTTTTCTTCTCCATACTTCTACAGCTGCTTCCCCCTCCTTTTATTCAAAAAGCCATTAATCAAAAGCATTGCAAAGGCAGTATTTCCTACAGTCATGGAGCGGTTAAGTGAACCTTTTTTTCTGTAAGGAATGAGATATGGCGATACATGCCTTGAAAATATGCAGGAAGAAAGGAGGCTTAAAAGCACAAATACAGTTTCTGGCTGCTATGATACGGAGATGAGACATAGGACCATTAATTCTACATCAAATCTCTTTATACTGTGATTTTAGACCACAAAAACTTGACACTTTCATGGTCAGGATCATTAACTACCCTCAGGAGATGCTAGTATACTTCAAACAAAACAAATTCCCCATGGAAAACCCAAACCACTCCATGTCAAATCTATCTCACTTATAAACAGATGGCTGCCAGATAACCCAATCCTTTCCTCTCTTTGGTTCACTGGTATTCTCCACCACCCACAGTCCACTCTTTCTGCTCTTTCTACTCTCTCAATCTGGTGAAGCTGCTTCTGCCTATTCCTGCTCATACAAAGCTTTAACTCGCACCCCGTCAAACCAAAGCACATTAATGGCTGTATGCACTCAGGCTGCAGGAATACACATTCACGTGCTTTGAAATACGCCCTATGTTGCCTGAGAGAAGGAAAATGGTATTGAATATGATTTCCATGCAGTCTCTCTCCACATTAGGGATCTTTCATAGCCAAAAGCCTAAGTGCCATGCGTGGTATGAAGACAGGGGGGCTGTTAAGAACAACTCTGATCTAGCTGAAGAAACATCTGCTTTCTCCTAGAAGAGAGAGCATAGGTAACAGCAAGAGGGAACAATAATGGTTGGAGGTCAGCTTCTACTACAGAATGACAGTTTCCAGTGTTGTTGGTCTTCAGAGATCAAAAAGTGCCTGTTGGTATATTAACTACCAAACTGGTGCAAGCATCAGATGAAATTTCACAAGAGTGGAGGCTTTGTTACTTTCCTACAGCCACAGATAAAATTATCTTCTAAACTAATACAAGAGAATTAATTAATGATGGAATTAATTTTATCCTGTGAAAAGCAGAATCTTCTCTCACATTTACAGCATAAATGTAATTAAGTTTAAACAGAATTTTCAAAATTAATTCTTATGAAGCTAGACACTAAGAATTATGTTGGCTGTTGTGAAGAATGAGGATATGTGTTCCCTTTGTACTAGCAAAATGAGCCTAGATTATATCAGAAGATGCATGTTAAATTGTGCAAATATTAAGAAACAAAACATTATCAGAAGCTGTACTTGATCCTTCTGATAAAAAATACAGGATAATTAAGGTTGGATGGCACCTCAGGAAGCGTCTAGCTTGACCTCCTGCTCAAAGCTGGGCCAGCTATGAGATCAGGTCAGGGTGCTTGGGAATTGACCCACTCGCATTGTGAAAACCTCCAAGGATGGAGACTGCACCTCTCTGGGCAGCCAGCTGTACTGCTTGTCTCTCTTTACAGAAAGTCAGAACCTCTCTTATTACAATTTGTGACTTATCTCTTGTCCTTCTGCCCTGGAACCCTATGAAAAGGCTGGTTCTCCATGACCTCCTTTTAGGTACTGCTGTTGTGTTGCCCTGAAGTTGTCTCTTTTCCAGTCTGAAGAAGCTCAGCCCCCTCAGTCTCTCCTCACTGGAGGCCCTCACCAACTTAAGGGCCTCCAACAAACTCGCTTCTGTTTATTGGTACTTTGTATTAGAGGACCCAAAACTGGATGCAGCACTCTAGATGCAGTCTAATGAGGGTAATAATCACTTTCCTCAACTACTGCCTGTGATCTGTCCTATTAATACAGCCTGGGATGCTCCTAGCCCTGCCTTGCTCAAGACAGCGACATGCCAGGCGATGCATTCAGCTTGCTGTCTACCATGACCCTCAGATGCTTTCCAGGAGAGCTGCTCCCCACAATGTATTCCTTCCCAAGTGCAGGATTTGGCATTTGTCCCTATTGCATTTCACAAGATTCTTGCTAGCCCATTTCTCCAATTTGTTTCTAACTAGTGTCTCACCCAATTTTGGCATCACCTGCAAACCTGTTTACAGCACACTTCTTTGCACTTTTCCAGTTATTTATTAGTAAAGCTGTTAAACAGGACAGGTCTCAGGATAAATACTTGTGGTACTCCACTTGTTATCAGCCTCCAGGCAGGGTATGACCCACTATCCACTAAGCCTAGTCAGGGCTCTTCTAATTGACCTCATTGTCCACCGATTCAAACTGTAATTTCCTTGATATAATACTTCAGCTGCATACACACTTTCAGATACCCGGACAGAAAAGAACACGACTACAGAGCTGCAGGCTGAATCCTATGCCCAGCTGCACTGCTAGATCTTTAAGTGCAGCTTGCAGGTACAACAGAGATGTACCGCTGCTTGAACTGAAGAGCTGCAGAATCAAGGACATATCCAAATAATCTGACAGAATACCTCAGTACAAAGTATGGCCTTCCAACGTTTCTAAGAACTATTCCTAATCTGCATTTTTGCAGTCTACATAAAAGGACAGATAGTCCAAGATGCACTTTCACTCTGTTTTTATTACAGCTGTCTGACTGACATGTCTTACAATGATCTTCAGATACCATCTAGATTACAGGATTGTAACAGAGCAGGAGGACCAAATGTTTGATTATAAGTACCCACAGAAGCTCAAGATGGACACACAGAATTATTTTTATTCCAGAAAGTAGCAGGATAAAGTAATTTGCTGCTGAGTAAATTATGTGACTGAAACCCCTAGATATTAAAAAGAGTCTTGATCAAAACAGACTGGAATCAAAAGCACATATTCATGAGACAAGCCATTTATATATTTGGAAATGCTACAGAGGGTGCTAGCTAATTATGTTTATTACAAAATCTTAAAGTGAATTACAAAAACAAAGAAGTTTTTCAATGCATGCAAAGATGAAGATGACACTCTAATTGCCACTCCCCCAGAACACCAATTGCTGATAATCAATTAAATCAATGTTAGAAAATGAAAGCTATACCAAACTATGTATATTTTTCTCTTGTTAAAGGCACATTACCTAAATTTAATTTTATTGCTTTCAATTGTTTTGAACTGTTCACCATTGAGTTGGGAAAATAGGAAGAATGGAAGCTCTCCTACACAATGCCCTCAGAAGTTCTGTTGATACACCATAGACCCTTGCTTGTTACCTGCCCTAATAAAATAAAATAGTCTACTTTTTCCCCCCAGTCATTTTCTTAATCTTAGTCACTTCTCTGTATTCAGAAGTACTAAAGTACTCTATGCCTACCAATTTCTAACACAAGATTCTGCTTTTCTCCAATAGCATACTTTCTGTCTGCTCTTGCTTTTAGCTTATTGACACTTGGAATCTCAAGAACAGTATGTTGAAGACCTATGGGCTTGGACTGGTAGCTTCCTGTTACAATTTTTTTTCTACAAATTTCCATGTTATTTGTTTATAGCCTGCCTAATACTATATTGCTTATCTGTTAATTGCAGGATGTGTGACCACATATGCACACTTCTAACCAGGGATGCAAAAGCAACTTGGTTTTGCTATTGTTAAGCAAAAATTAAGAGGACTGTACATAATAATTTATTTCTTACTACGTTTCTCCCAAAAATGTGCTCCTTCAGTGAAACTACCAAGTCCACTCTTAAACTACACAAGGGATTCTGCCAAGATTATCCATTGGGGAAAAAATAACACCATAACATGTATTCTGCTCTTTTAATTCTTAGTGCTTTGTTAATGTCACATGAATAAGAAAAATAGACACACATTCTATAAACTGGTGAAATTAATAGATGAAATCCAGTCATTGTTTTTCACTGTGTTATCCAAGAGAAGACTGTGGCTTATTCTTATCTCTTCTGATGAATACATAGCAAAACAGAGACAAGCATGGAGTACAGACTCAAATTCAAAAGTATGATTTGCTTTGCTAAGTGGCTCAGTTGTTCATATTTTCAGAAGCTATAAATAACACCACAAAAGGAACAAATCTATAGATCCCAAAAGGCTATTTACATGTGAGCATTATTCAAACAACAGGACACTTGCACTCTATTTAAGTGTCTTTCTCCCTGAAGTCTGCAAGATGTAAGATGAAAGACTGCAATTAAGACTAAAAAAAGAAACAAAACAAAAACCATTTTGTATTTAAAGACTACAACTTCTTAATGCAATTGATTCAAATTTTGAGCTAAGAATATAATTGCAAATATCATAACAAACACATTTATATAAAAAACTTGCAATGGCTGTATCTTGCAATGGCTGAAGAGTTTTTGAATATCAGTATCAAATCACTTCATTCCCTGCTTGTCGTCTTATATTGCCATTAAAACCAGACATTTTCTTACTCAAAAGATCATCCAAAGGACATAAGAATAGTAATATTTTGCAATCACTGTTTCAGAACTTACTCCAGTACACTTTCCTTCAAGTCCACAGAATATTACCTACAGCTTCTGTTTATTATTTGTGACATCCTGTTCCTTTTGCTCTTACTGCCAGACCGCTTTTACCATTTACAAGCTTAGAAAAGAATGTAGATGATGCTACAGTATCTGTACAGTTAGCAAGAAATACATAATTCAAGAAAAGTTGATCTTGAACTGACTCAAGCCCCACAGTACACTGAAAAATGAATTCAGCAAAATATCTTAGCTTTTCAACATACAAAGAGTCTCCAATTTCTTTATCATTTTATTTTACCTAAAGCTAAGAGTCCATTTCAGCGTTTTGTTGGATCAAGAACAGATTATTTACAAATCTTCAGAATTAGACTCCAAGCTAGCTGGTATTTACAAGCCCATGCATGTCTTAAATTGTGTACTCTTTATTCAAATGTAGAACTGGAAGGAGTTCAAGATCAAACATTGTAAAATACCCCTTTTTGGGGTTTAGATCTTGTGTATTAAAAAATAAAAATCATCTTGCAGGAAAAAAAACAATCCAGAAAGCACTTCATGTACTGAGTTTGGAATGGAAGGGGTTGGTTTGTGCTGTTTTGTCAAAAGTTTCAGTGAATTGAAAACTGGTTAAAGCATTAAGTTAACAAACTATTCACAAATCTCTCTGTGCAAGTAATACTGCAGGAAATAAGCTGTGGAAAAATCATTGCCTTATACAATTGGATCTTCTGTGTCACAAATCATTGCCATCTCCTGTAAGATCCAGACTCCTTGAAACAAGTGTCAGAAAATAAAAAAAAAAAAAAAAAAAAAAAGAGTCTCTCTGTAGCTTCCACAGCTTTGACTTTCTTGGTCACCACAGTTTGCTCTAAGGATAGATTCATAATGATCAAGGCGAAGGGTCATTATTTTACAAATTAGTTAACTGTTAACTGCATAACACTTCACTTAGATTTCCTTCATTTCTAGAGCTAAAATAACACTAAAAAGACAGCTAATCATGCTTTCCTTTCTATTTTATACACAATAAAATGGAAGCAAAAATGAAGAGGTCTTCTGGTCTTCAGGTACGCAGACAACAGTCCTAGCAGACATACCTATAGACTGAAATCTGTTACTAACTAGTCTTGTATAAAATTGAACTGGTCTGCAAGCTATCAGACTACTAATTTTTTTGCAAACAAATATATCCTGAACTTCAGATTGGGTTTTTTTCTAAAGACAGTCAAAATTGATTAAAAACATACTGAGTGTGAAGTTTATTAATAATAAAAATTAGATTGAATCCCACTCTTCAAGCTTCATTGTTTGATTATGTCAGTGTTCAGAGAAACCAAATTTACAGAGCCTTAACAGCAGCCTGGGTGGCATCACACTACAGTATGCAGGCTGCTGGAGCAGCAGTGAAAGTATTGAATACAATCTAGCTGCAGATTTTTATGCCCCAAATATCATCATCACACTGTTTAAACTCTCTCCCATGGCATCAGGGAAGTAGCATGTGGCACCATTAGAACGATGGCTGACAACTTTTCCTGTGGTGCAACTCTTTCTTTTCATCATTGTTAGATTAACTTTTTTCCAAATTAACAATGACATGTACAAAGAAATAATTAAGTTGTTTGAGACAGGAAGCTTTTTAAATTATTATTATTCCATTAATTATCACATTTGTTCATAGGTAGACAACAACTAAAGATCAACTTTATCTAAAATAATACCATTCAGTATTACCATATATCCTCTCCGCTTTGGAAAAACAGAGAAAAGAGAAGGGCATACCTAAAGTAGGGGAGTTATAAAAGTAAACAGAAAATTTCAAAGTATTTGGAAAAGCATTTCTTCTAAGAGGGAAGTGATGTTCAAAAGAAACTAAAGAGATCACCAGAACAGGAGTCCTGAGCTCTCAATTAGGGAGGATTGCTCAGGGAGCTAAACATCCCTTTTATACTGTTAAATACTCAGTATCAAAAGATTCAGAGCTGGTTACAAAAAGATTGACTAACTTTCACAGAAATGCAGCACTAAAAGCATGCACTGCTCATTATTACTGCACATTTAGCAACCCTTTTAATGAAACTTCTCCTTAAAACTTTGAATTTTTTTCTTTTCCTCTTCCTGCTGCTATTGTATTGGAGCTTCATCAATTTCCATCATAAGCTGACTCACAGAGAGTTTAACCTATTACTTGTGCCAACTTAATCATTTACCTTACATACAACCTTTCATGTCTCTTGATCACATCGCACTCTCGCTTTCTGTTTTGCTGTGCTAAATGAGTCAGCTTCTTTCAGCTTTCTCCTGGTAAGAGTGTTCTATCAGTCTTATAAATTCAGCAGGACCACCAATCCTTCAAACCCTTCCTCATTCTTCACCTCAGCCACTTGCTTTGAGACCCGCCACCGCAACAGCTCAGCCTCTAAGGGGAACAGGCAGAGGATTGGGGTGGCCCTGGCACGGAAGAGAAGCTTCAGTAACGTGTACAAGGCCACATGCTGGGCCACAGACCAAGCACCGGGACCTCTTGCCTCAGGATGGCAGGGAGAGCAGCAGCCACTGTCCACGTGCCAGCACTCGCATGGCCATCCATGCTGCAGCCACACTGGCCATGCCACCATGCATTTCAGTCAAATTCACCTCAATTTGTGTACCAAGTGTAAAACCAAACAAAAATAATAAATACATGTAATTACAGTGCTTAATGGTGCTTTTCAACTTTTGCAAAATAATCCATCCTCACAGAGACTGTGGTGCTACTTTTTTGAAACTAGGGTGGATCCTATCTCTCTTCTGTCTCTACTGCTGCAGCTTAAGAGGGAGACACCTACATTAAAACCCCTCCTGTATTCAAGGCAAAGTAAGGATCTTTTTGAGGGCACCCACCACACTGACACAAGAATTTTTAGGAAGCCAGGTAGCTGTTTGTCTTTCTGCACTTAAAAATAATAATTAAAAATCTGAGGTACACAATGCCCCTCAAAATTTATTAGGCCAGAGAAAAGGAAGTGTGAGCATAAATTTGTAGGCACTAAGTTGCTAAAATATCACACATCCTTGTGGATTGGATGTGAAACTGACTTCTGTCCTGGGCTGTGAACAATGCTAATTTCAAGAAAACACACATTTTGGAGACTGTTAAAGAAAAGTAAGGTGATTTTGAGATGCCTGATTGTCAGGCACATGCATAGAGCCTGGCAAATACAGGAGAAAGCTGTGCAGAACTAAAATAATTTTGCCTCTTCAATCCAGTATTTCAGTGTTTTTGAACATGACTGTAATAGACAGAATCCATCTGCTCACTATCATGTATAGTATTTCCTACTCATGGAGAGAACAGATGGAGCCTCAGTAATCCTCAGCAGATCTTATTGATCTATATTTTGGAATAACATCAAAACTGGAAGACACAATATTTGATTGATGGAAAAAAAACAGTTACTGGCAAAAAACAAAAGGCCAAGCCACAAAAGAAGCCAGTGTTAAAAGAACTTCGTATTTTTCTGTAGAAATTTATCCCACTGAAGTCTAAAATTTTATTGAAATAACTTTTTTTTTTTTTAAATGAACACAGATATTGAAATTGGAGGTTTTTTCCTTTGGATGTTTTAAGTTACAAGGCAAGCAACTAACCACATTTAGAGCATATTATTATTTTTAAAGCGCTAGTTAACCAAATCAGAGGATAATCACCTTTATTGGGTGTTTGTAGGCTTACACGTTTCAGTTTCTATCATTTACTAGTGACATCAGTAAAGAATTCTTTTCACACAGCTTAGATGAAAGGTGCAATATACAGTCTATTCCAAGAACAGTTCAGCGAATTAAATGCCATGCAGTCTGTATGAACTCTTCTGACTCCTTGTTCTTAGCACAAGGAAGTTTGTTATGAGGCATGACGGGACACAACTGTCTTTCCTCCCTTCCCCCCCTTTTTTTTTTTTTTGAAATCACCTACTCTCAGCAGTTTAATCTCCTGCATAAAACAGGAATTTAATGAACTATACAAAAAATAAACCACTTCTGCCCCAGATTGCCAAATTCACCATCTGGCCCGATGCAAGTTCTATGTTTTCCAGGCAAGAGAAACATACAGCCTATATGTAGCATTTGTGTCATTTAGACATAGAGTCTAGCTAAATAAATTAGCATTCTACCAACACATAACAGCAAACCTTCAAGCAGAGCTTATTGACTGTGTCTGATTACACGTTCCTAAGAGCCTTGTTACAGTCAATAAAAGGCACGTGACGAATGATGACTGAGTTATGCGAAGAACACACTTCCACAGAGCGAAACTGATAAAATTATGGTCACTAAAATTTGAATGTAGCGTTTATGGTAATCTTTAAAGATAATCTAAGATATCACTTTCCTACATAGCCACAAGTCTGAAGGTAAGCACTTATCCTAGATGAAGTATTTAAACAACCCCCCCTTTTTTGTGAACTTACATAGGATAAACAGCACTTAACACAGAGATATTGCTAGATAGAGAAACACAAATATTTTCTCTAACTAGTAGAATAGAGTACATATTTCAAGACTTTCCACCAGGAGGAGTTAATCATTAAGTTTTTCATCTACAGTATAGACTTGAAAGTCACTTCACACGAACACATCAGTACAGCCCAAGACTATTCCCCAGAGCTGAAAATTTCAGATATTCAAAGCCAGTATAACTGTAATAGCTGCCCATTTCTTTTTACTGAAAGCATTGCAGAGGCATATACTGACAGAATGTCATCTATTTGTCCAAGATTTTTTCCCCAGTCCTTTACTTCATTCCTACTCCAAGACTATAAGATCTAAAGCTTGCAACATGTCCTACCCTATCAAACCATCCTAGATGACTTAGAATCCTCTCTCTGCAGTTGAGTAGGCTTTGCTACCCATAGGGTTGCATCCCATTCAAGAAAACCTCTCTTCAGTCACAAGCATTCATAACTGCCACAGGTACCACGAATCTTCTTCCAATGCACTTCCCAATTTTTCTTCCACTCTTCTATTTTCTTCACTTCCTATCACTGGGTTTTGGGAAAACTGATTTAGTTATAGCAAGTAAGCTGAACAGCATGAAACAGAAATTGTTACAAGCATAGGAATTGTTAGTTGTAACCTAGTTAATTCTTCCCATTTTATTACACAATAGTTAAAACAGATTTCATAATTTTCAGTTGCCTGTCTGTTTGAATGCATAGAAATGTTTTTAGCTCTAAAACTTATTTATTAATAAGGTTGCACTAAACTTATTTATAAATCCATAAACTATGATAATTCTTTGAAAAGCTTGAGTACCAATAGACTTTAGAGTCTCAAAGCGATTTCAAAAATTGAAATAAGCCTATAGAAAAAGGTGTTAGCCAACTATTTAATAAAATAATAAGTTCTGAATTGTAGATGCAAATTTTGTTTCAAAATGCTTAGTTTTTTTCATGATATATTCTAGCTTGATTCATCTTAGAGGATGTAAACAAACACCAGCACCAAGTCAGGGATACATGTGGTATTCAGAATTAAAGCCACTTCTAGGAAAATTAGGTACAGTGAGATAAGCTTTTTTAGTACTGCAATAGCAGTTAAAGTGTAAGCTAAGAACTTAGCATTTGAAGTAAAAAATACTTGCAAGAATTTACACAGACTTTCAGACTACTGGACTAATTTAAGCAGCAATTATTAGAGAAACTATTGCTCACTGTAGCTAACAACTATTCACAGAAGCATGACAAATATAATTTTACAGAAATTTATTCAGAAAGCAAAAAGTTTGCCACTGCCTTCATTATTGCAAGACAGCATAGCTTAACAATTATTACTCTTCAATGGCTTTTCAACAATCTTTGTGAAGCTAGGTGATCTAAGCCTAGTTATTAATTAACAACAAACTACCCAGTTTTTTTTTTTTTTAAAAGACACCAATCAAGGCAGAATTAATGGGTTTGGAGACTTAATTGCCACTTCATTCTGAACACAGTCCAGGGTCCATTAAATTGATGAGTATCTCTCCTTTGTCCTCAACAGATTTTGAATCAGAATATCTATCATTGCTCCTTTGCATCATAGTTGGCCTGCTCTAGCAAGCTCTGAGAAAAGAAACTTAGGCTATTTGCTTCTGTGCTTTAACTTTTTAGAAAATGTACAGGTTTCAGTTCAATCTTATTAAGGAGGATTCCTTAGAAATGGGTAATCTGGAGTATGTAAATACCCAGGATCTTTCACTAGTCTAGAACCATGTCTTTGTTGATCTTTCTTTTCTCTGTCTTGCGAGTCTGGCAATTTGGGCTGTACAGACCTACACATTTTTTAGCAGCCTTTGAGTTTAAAATTTTTCTTAGCTAGATCATACAATTTTTAATTCTCTCAAATCCGGGATAGAATCACAGAGCTACCAACATCTGTGTGACACAGGAGACTTCATGGCATACATGGTACAACTGGGCAGTATACTATTTGTACAGATGTATCTATAGCCTGAAAAAATAAGAATGCCAGGTCTTTTCATTTGAACCATCTCTCATTTCCCAGTTTACACCCCAAAGTATCTAATGGGTAGCATTATGGATATAAAAATGAGGTCCATGAACATTGTGCACGTTAGTTTTAAAAAAAGTTTGTGTGTGTGTGCTTATTCATATGTATTTGGTCTCCTTGTATAAGAAGGCATGTAGAGCCTTCACATAAGATATGTCTAGAAGCTGAGTTTTGCACAGACTAACATGTATGTGTGTCCAGATCTTTTGTTGGATAAGAGTTACTACTGGTCTTATTTTTTTTTCCACTGCAGTTTCAGTTAAGTTAGCAGCTGTCTAAACATCTCATCACACAGCTGCAATTTCACAATTTCACAAAAAGAAATACCTAAAAGGAAAGTTATTATCATTAGCAGGCTGATTTAGATTTTTTTTGTAGGAGAGTATGGAATTAGAGAAAATTAAATATTTCTTACTTCAAGTGACTAAACTGCAGGAAGAAATTAATGTTGTTTTCCCCAGCATTAATTGTGATTCTTTCACATATTGGTATTTGTTTAAAAATGCTGTATATCAAAAATTTGTTTAAGAATGGTGGGTATATCAACAGTGCAATATGGAATTTTTAGAGCTATTCTTATGCATATTCAGAAATCACATGGTTAGCATCCAAAAGTATAGAATAATTACAGTAATTTCACTTTGAAAAAGATTTCTCTTCTTCCCCAAATTCTACCACATAGTACAGATTTGCAGACTATTGTGATTTGAAGCTTAATTTCTATAAGCTATTTATAGACAATTTTTTTTTCTTCTGCTAATATAGATGGCATTAAGGATTTGGTTTTCTGAAGTGCTAAGCATCCAGGTCTGAACAATCAGACTTCTTTAAAAGGGATTCAAGTTTAGAACAAGAAAAGACAAAGTACTTAAATGTTTTTGTTGTTAGGCCTACATTTGCATGTGTGTAGAATATCCAGTATTCCTCACTAATATGTTACAAGTATTTGAGCTCATGTAACATTCAAGAAGACTTCAACAACAACAAAATCACTCCTGTCATCCAGACAGCTCAGCATGAAATTAAAGACTGAACTTTTTAAAACAACTTAAAGTATAAAATGAAACTGCAATTTCTTGACTTTCAGAGCCATTTACAAATAGAACGTTGGCTTTGTGCAGTAAGCACGCACTTGTTTTTTGTTTTTTTTTTTTAATTTAAAAAAGATCTTTAGCAAAATGATAAAACTCTGAAGAAAATATTTTGATTTAAAATTTGTTCAGTGGGGTTTAATCCCGGTTTAAAAATCCTCAAATGGTTAACTTAATATTTTGTAAACAATACGTATAGAAACTGACTGAATCCAGACTTTCAGCTTAGAAGAGCTGAATTAAGAATGTTGCAGAAGTTGTTTTCTTCCCCTCTACTCTTTGTATTTTTCCACATTTTTTGTTATATCCCTCAAATGAAAAATATGATGTTGGAGCCCTCCTGCCTCCCATTTCCCATCAGAATACTCTTGCTCTTTGCAGTTGGCTGTAGCTTTCTCTGCAGTAGCCAGCATCTTGTATCGATAGCTATAAATTTTTACTGGAAACATTTAGTTCTAAACAATGTCATATCAAATGGCTTTTGCATAATTAGACTTCTTAAGGCACACATCCAAATAAGCAAAAAGTCACATCATTCAAAGTTCTCCAAACCGGAATAGAATCAACTTTTTCATAAACTAAAGTTATTACACCCCTCCCTGAATGTTAATGCAATAATATGAAATTATTGCAAGTATATATTATCTCTTTACTACTACAGAATGAATGAGATCTATTTAATCTTCCTTCTTATAATCAGAAGTCATTAACCTAATGTAGGAAGGTGTGAAATCAGTGTTGCAAGAGCCTCAAATATCAGTATATTTGCTGAGGGAAAATTTTTTTATTATTTTTTTAAAAGCAGCAGAGCATAGGTTAATTGCTTCAAGAGAGTTGAAGAATGTACTTTCTCCAGATTACTCAACAATCTTTTAATTTATTGCTTTTAAACAAGGGTGTAATTTAATCCAGTCATCCAACTTTTGCCAGCAGTTTCACAGTTTAGCATAACATTTGCAATTTAATTAAATGCTAATAAAATACATCACTCATATCACCTGCAGACCAGGATGTGAGTGGCTCAATTATTTCAGTGTTTACAGCTCACTGAGTTGTGAAGGGCAAATGGAAACTTTTTCACATTACTAAACAGCAGTTATTTGAGAACTAGCACTGGAGGGGGATTAGAATGTTTTGACTCAGATTCCAAAAATGAAATAATAAACAGAGAGGCAGAATAGATACATCAGTGTTCCCTTATGACAAAGGGAGAGAAAAAAACCTCTCAACTCTGGTTAATAATTAGGATGTCTTTTAAAAATGAGGGGTAGCATTTCAAGAAAAAGGAAACCTCATTTTTGCTGTGCTACTAATCGGTTCATGTCTGTACAGATCTTAGTCTCATATTTCTTCTGATTTTTATTCATATTTGTAAGGTGACCCTTAGGTGGTTTGCTCATTTCTTCCCACCATGTTGATTACTGCCTTATTTTTCTTTTAGTTGTTAAAATATACAATAGCTCATCAAGGCCTGGTGAAGTTCACAGGTATCCTTAGCATTTTCTTCCAAGTTCTGAGCAGATACAAGAAAAGTCTGTTCTATCCCCAAATATCTTGAATATCCACTAAGCTAAGGAAAAAAGCAGGAAGGCTTCAGTGCAAGGTTCAGACTTTCCTGTCTTGGACTGACCCCAATATAGGTACTATAGTTACATGAACTAATATCTTCATTCGGTTGTAGTCATTTGGGAAAATATTTCACTCAGTCTGCATTCATCATGCATATCCTGAGCATAACTTTTCTTTATTCTCCATCTCTTTCAAAAGACAGCTTATTTTCTTAAACAGCTGCCACTTCAGGAAACTGAGTTTAAGTGTTCTGCTTCTCCAGCTGCAAGGACTGGATGTTCGCCATTGGCGTGGTAAGCACAGGACACCAGGACCCTGCAGGAAGAGTCTGAGACTGCTGACAAGCAGTTTCTACTTTCCCACTGCCCCTCTCATGGGGTGCAAGCACGGCTGAAGTAGATCAAGAACACAAGGTGATGCAGTGGCAGGTGACCCACATCATTCTCAGTTGCTATTCAAGCAGCCAACAGCGTAAAGTCACTTAAACAAGTATGCTTTCAAGAGTTCTCTCTGCTTCCCTGGTTTGTAGGGCTTCTATAACAAGAGACAAGCTTAGTCCTTTGTACAATGTCTAGAGAAGAGGAGGACTTTGGGTTATTCAGAAGATTAAGTGGGTTGCAGGCAAAAAGGCACAGGAACTATGGGACAGTTTTTACAGAAATGATAGAGAATGCCATAGCATGCATACTAGCAATTGTCAACATGGGGCAGGGGAGCAGTTTCAAAGGAAGTTCAGGATAAGGAAATTGTAAACCAGAAAAACAACAATAACATGCTAGGTATTTATGAATGCTCTTCCAAAATGTTAAGACAACATGGGGGTAAAATGCTAATATGCTCATGTGGAAAAAAATTAGAGAAGTAAAATTAGCACCACTTGATTTGAAAAAACAAGCAGCAAAACATTACTGATCTCTCTTCAAAAGGAAGAAAAAGATCTTTCTTTTTGTATAAGCACATAAGGCATTATTTGTATGTCTGTTTTACGTCAAGCCTGGGATCCAAGATTTGACCAAAGTCAACGTGGCTTTGCCACCAGTTCTTTGTACCAGTGACCAGCACACTTTCCTTCATGGGTGAAAATCAGCTGTTGGCACGACTTCACAACAGGGATTTGAGCTTTTATCTAGAGATCCAAGAAAAATCCTTAAACATCACCTTATTCATACACACTTTGGGATCTACCTGAAACTTAATCAGGTAGATGCTTACCTTGAAATGGTGATGTCTATGCATAGTTAATGCTATATCTACCAGTCTATCATCTCAGCTGCTATCTTCACTCAATTTTGGAGCCCATCTTGACTGATAAGCTACCTTCCTCTCAGTTTTTTTTGTCCATGTTGCACTGACTCAATCTATGTATTCCCTATTTGAACAAGTTTGTCAACCTCTCCCTATAAAGGCCCATTCTCAAGACAGCGATAACAAATTGATCAGTAGATCAGAATTGCACATACTGTATTACGCCACAAGGAAATCCTAGGAAATAAAGCTATTTTTTTTTCATTTTTATTATTATTAGAAGTTAAAACTTCATCTGATCCAGATCTACTTATCTCAGTGGAATTAAATAATACTGTAAACTAAGCAAGAGGTGAGAGTGTGTACTACAGAAATATAGGAGAACTGCATCTTCAGAATGGAAATTTCTGACAAACTATTAGGGAGAAAAAAAAAATGCACCCTTCTGGAAAGCAGGTCCTCTTTTGATCTTTGTGCTACATTCTTTAGTTACAACGTACTTTTACCCAACAATGAGGAAAATCAACAAACCATCATTAGTTAAGGCAAAAAATATAATAATTTGTTTTGTTAAAGACAGTGATATAAAAATTACTGTTTAACAGCAATTAACCAACAGACATCACATTGCAATATTTACTGCTCCTCCATCTGATTTGGGTGCTGTAAGTACTCTTCAGGCTGATGGCAAAGCAACCGGTTAGATTTTCAGTATGTGATGGTACACAGAAGGTCACAAGTTAAAACTTTTTCCCTGAGAAAAAAACAGTCCTGTAAGTAAACATAAATCAGTTTATTGAAAGAAGAGACTAAAGAAATGGCCACTGGGAAGTTTACAGGAAAACAGAGGGGGGGAAAAAAGATATATATTAAGTATGAGCACAGCTAAAACCACACACGTTAGACAGATAAAGAGTGAGCAATTTAATTAGCAGATTAAGCATTCAGAAATAGGAAGTGTCATATTATGAGAACAGAGACTAGAACAGGGCATTGTAGGGGGAGAATTAAAAGAGAAACATAGAAACAAAGGCAGATGAAATACCGTCAAGAGTAAAAGAGCAAGATAGGATACAAGAAGAGACAAAATAAAGGGTTCTAAAACTATTCTCAAAATCTGAGAGAATTCATATTGATTTCATATTTGTATTTTTACCTAGTCTGGTTAGTCATAACCAGGTAGGGGGGGGTATTATTTTCTTTTTCTGTCCTTTCCCTTTCTCCTTGTTTTGTATTCAAACAAGTGTATGAACAAAATCTGACATGGCCACATACTTTTAAGTTGGTGGAACAAGAAAACTATGTATTTTTCTTATAGGTTTTCACATGGTTTGTCAAAACTGGGAAGCATAGACTAGCAGAATCCATGTTAGAAACCTAGTATCACACCCCCCCACAGCCCTCATTTTTTTCACTGCATTTTTCAGCTTCCAGGTTAAATTGTATTTCAAGGCATAGTACTGTCATGCTGCACAAGTTTTGTCACCATAAATACACAGTCTATGACATCCCATAATACAGATGTTCATCATAGCATAGTACATGAGAACAGACGACAAAGAACGGATGACAAAGGAGAAAGCCAAACACGTTGGAGAGTGATGATTCCTACTCAGGAGCAAGTTCCAATAAGTAAACACATCAATCTAACAACTGCAACATTAGGAACAATGGATTGTGATAAACAACTTGGTTTTATTCCTTGTGTCATTATTCATATAAACTATGATTCAGACAGCTTTTGAATAAACACTTGTAAAATAAATTATTTCTAAGGACTTATTCGGATTGCATCACTCCAAAAAGCTTAGAAGACCACCAGTATTTCATGATCTTGACCCTGACTCATAACATGCTCATACACATGTTTTAATCAGTTAATCAAGCTCATCACTAGGAAGAAAATATTAAAATTTGATAGAAACTACAGTATTGGAAAGACAGGGGAGATTAGAAAGTGTTATAGCTATGTATTCAAACTTCTTCAGAAAAATTGGGGTTTTACCTACAGGGAAAAAAAAAAGCAATTGGTAAGTTTAAAAAAAATTAACACAAGGAGAAATCTTTTACCTTGAGCAGTTCTTACTGTAGTAGAGTCAATAAGCCTGAAGATAAAGCATGCAAGACTTGCAAGGGAAATTTCATGGACTACGCTGTGTAGAAGTAGGAAAACATTATAATCTCTAAATAAGGTCAAACAAAGATATTTCTGTGACGTAAAAAATTATGCCCTGCTAATCTCTTGAATACTTCAAATGAGTCAATAAAACAGTTGCACAGGAACAGAAAATACACAATTAAACTACAATCACAGCCTTAGGGAGTCTTTAAGATTCCAGATTTTCAGACGAGGATCAATTATTTAAATAGTTGAGAAGAACTAGTGATCAATTTCAAGATTTTCACATATAACACTACAGAATTTATGATTGGGAGTATATCTGATATTGCTATATTCTTAACATCAGTTAAGCTAAAATGTCCTATTTAGAAGTGGAAAGAAGCTAAAATAAGGTCTTGGGGTTTTTTTCCTTGTTAAAATCTCAAAGGATGAAGTCTTTGTGGTGAATTAGAATTTTCTTGTATTTACTGTTTTAAATTTTTAAAGTTACTGACCTATTTTGCAATCATCAATAATAAATCATTTTTCTCAGTGTTTTTTCTGAAAATTAACGAGCAAATATCAACATTAAACAAAGCTATTATAAAAACTATTATGAACTAATCAAAACTGAATAATAAAGGTCACAATAGGAGAATTGCTTGATATTAAAAATTATTTTACATCCAAAATTAACGCATTATAAATCACATAAGAACAAATTACATAATGTTGAATCCGTATCAGAAAACTGAAGCATTGTTTTCTTTTAATCTGAAATCCCAGATGGTATTCTAGCCAGAGCAGTAATCCTGACCTAAGCGGTAAAGGACCCAAATAGCCCTTCTGGTTCTTTTACTGAGAGGTTTCCCAGGGCAAGCACTAAAATCAATTTAGCTGGTATTAAAGCACCAAAAATAGGTATTCCAGCTCAGCACTTCAGCACTTTCTCCTCAAATTTTTGCTCAAGAGTGAGTATTCTCTCCTTGCTTCCCCTTCTACACTGCAACACTAATCACATACAGGGACCTCACCTGGGGTGACGAACTATATTTGCAGTCCAATATGAAAGATTCCAGTAATCCTTCATTAACCTTGATAGCAATTAGCGACTTTCAGATGTCAGTTGTGAGGTTTCAAAGCGGTAATCAAGCAACAATTGCGTGCCTAAATTTCCATAGCTGGTTGTAACATGGAAGACACTCCTATAAAAAAAACCCCAAACCCCAAATGAACTATGTGATACCTTTGATGGACCCCTGCCCTGACACGAGTTACAGGAGTTCTTGAAGTAACATCAAGGGTTACCCAGGTAGCAGTACTATTTATTTCTTCGCAGTAGCTTCCTGAATATTGTAGTAGATGCATTCAGTGGCTATCGAGAGCTACCTTGTTTTTGCATAGAATTTAAAAAAAAACAATCTGGGGAAATAACCACAGCATATCATCTACATTTAAGTTTGTTGCAACATAAGATGTGTTATTCTGGGTAAGGATCCCATTTTCACTGGGGTCTTGACTTCTGCTATGCATTGCTAGTAAAAGTATTTTGCTAAGCAGACTATGTTGTAAGAGGCCATTTCCTTAGGTTCATGTCTGTAAATTGGAGAGACATGGATTTGACAGTTGGACCTGTGATGGGTTAGCCCTCGGCTGGGGGCCAAACCACACACCCCCTCACCCAATCCCCACACCTCCCACCTGAGGGTAGAGGAGAGAACTAAAGGGGTAAAGGGAAAAAAGGACTCGTGGGTTGAGATAAGAACAATTTAATAACTAAACTACAATAATACTGAAAATACTACTATATACAAATATACAAATGAGTGATACACAGTGATACTGCCCCCCCTTCACCCGATGACCAAGGCTCAGCCTGTTCCTAGCTAACGATCCTGGAGCAGGGAGAGTGGAACAGAGATAATAATCGAAGCATCCCAGAGCGAGAGCTGACCAGGGTGGGGCAGGGAAGGCCTTGGGAGAACAACCACCTGGAGCAAGATGATCCAGAGCAAAAGAAATCCAGAAACAAAAGGGCTGATCTTCTGGAGGGGCCTTACATATACTGGGCAGGACGTGTATGTTATAAGGAACAGATTATTGGCCACTTTGGGTCTCAGTCCTGAACCTAAGATCAAACCCTGGGCTAGTAACTGCAGCTGCGCTCCCTCCCAGCTTCTCCAGTCTGCGGACAGCCAGAAAAGCTGAAAGACCTTGGCAGCCATGTAAACATCACTTTTCATCACCTTTCTTCTGAGCACAAATCCAAAACACAGCCTCTTGCTAGCTATTATGAAAAAAGTTAACTCTGTCTCAGCTTAACCCAGGACAGGACTGCACAGTGGATAAGGAATTGGCTGTATGGTTGCACTCAGAGAGTTGTAGTCAATGGCTCAATGTCCATTTGGAGACCAGTGATGAGTGGTGTTCCTCAGGAGTCACTACTGGGACCAGTGTTGTTTAACATAGTTGTGGCAGGCAGAGACAGTGGGATTGAGTGCCCTTCAGCAAGTTTGTCATCAACACCAAGCTGTGTGGTGCAATCTATATGCTGGAGGGAAGGGATGCCATCTAGATGGACCTTGAAAGGCTTGAGAAGTGGGCCAATGCAAACCTCATGAAGTTCAACAAAGCCAAGTCCAAGGCCCTGCATGTGGGTTGGGGCAATCCCTTGCTTTGCAAGCAAGCACAAATACAGGCTGGGAGGACAATGGAGCAGTCCAGAAGAGAAGGACTTGGGGGTGCTGGTAGATGAGAAGCTCAACATGAGCCAGCAATGTGTGCTTACAGCCCAGAAAGCCAACCGTGTCCTGGGCTGCATCAAAAGAAGCATGACCAGCAGGTTGAGGAAAGCTATTTCCCCCCTCTGTTGTGCTCTCATCAGACCCCACCTGGAGTACTGCATCCAGCTCTGGGGTACCCAACAGAAGGAGGACATGGACCTGTTGGAGCAAGTCCAGAGGAGGGCCACAGCACCTCCCATAGAAGGACAGGCTGAGTCAGTTGGGATTGTTCAGCCTGGAAAAGAGAATAATATGGGGAGACCTTATGGCAGCCTCCCAGTACTTAAAGGGGGCCTACAGTAGAGATGGGGAGGCACTCCTCATCAGGGAGTGTAGGGACAGGACGAGGGGCAAAGGTTTTAATCTGAAGGAGGGTAGATTTAGATTGAGTATTATGGTATTCATTTTAGGAATAAATATTTTACTGTGAGGGCGGTGAGGCACTGACACAGGTTACATACAAAAGTTGTGGGTGCCCCATCACTGGAGGTGTTCAAAGCCAGGCTGGATGAGGCTTTGAGAATCCTGGTGGAAGGTGTCCTTGCCCATGGCAGGGTGGTTGGAACTTGATGATCTTGAAGGTCCATTCTAACCCAAACCATTCTATGATTCTATTTTCTCAGCTTTTGCAGTAAGAATTCCTTGGTCTCATGAACATTAGTGGCAGTAGTAGGTAACTCAAGGTTTACAGGGACTACTGAGGGGAAAAAAAGTACAGGTTTAGGCAAGAAGAGAGAAGGAGATGGGTATGATTTCTGGTCCAAAGAGCTTACAATTTAGATGTTATACTTGACCTGCCAAAACAGTTTCACTCATGCAGCTGTACGATGCACAGCATGGACAAAGTGCTGCTAATCCAGCCGCAGCAGGGCAGCTGCAGAGCTTCAGTTCAGCTAGAGCAGGCAATCCTAGTCACAGTTCATTTCCCAAGTGAAACAGCACAAAACCAATTTTTTTCCAGCATAACAAATTCCATGGTAATGACTTTTGGCAGCATAGCTGTGTAGGTCAAACTCACCTACCTCTATGCCACACATAACCCTGTAAAAATCAGTCATGGCGAGAAGTATATGCAGATTAAAAAAATTGTAGAAAAGAAAAGAAAACAGTGAAAGGATTATAAAAGCAGAATAATACAGTAGAGGTCACATCAGACTTGCTATCCACTCAAATGTTATGCAGTCATGACACAAAAGATGAGCTTTCCTTCCTAAAGGGTAGCTCTGAAGATGTTTTGAAGATTATCTTCAAAGCCGGAGTATAGACTATTCAGCAAAGTAAGAAATACACAGGAAAACAATTTTTTCAAGACAAGTTGCATTATATACAGCTACTTTAGATACTGTGTGCTTGCATGGTCTGTAATACTTCTGATTTTGTAAGAAAAACAAAAACCATTCTAGACATTTTCTCAGAACATGAAACAGATTCATTTCTTTCTGATATAAAAAACATCTAAGGTAAAGAAAGCATGTGGAGGCTCAAAAGGCAGTAGTTGAAACCATTAACTTTTCCTTAAGTCTTGTTTGTTTGTTAAAAAAAAAAAAAACTGTCAGAACAAAGACTTCTAAGCACAGTTTTAAAGGAATAATGTCTTTGGCAGCTTGTAACCCCCTAGTGAGCAAGCTGAGTTTTCAATGTTGTTAACAAATTGTTTATACATCCTTCAAAGGAGCAATACATACCAAAACTTAGATTTCATTAGGTGATTGCAATACTTGTCAGAGCCAAGAACCATTTATAGTAGAGTTTTCAACAGAAATTGACAGTGAACTTCTAGTGGTTTTGTTAAAAAGTACTTATTAGCACAAATTTGAAGTGTAGTGTTTCTAGATATTTTCCAAATTAATATCCTGCCCACCGCAAAACAGGTTGGATTGGAAATTTGAGAGTCACTGGTAGCAATATTTAGGGTTTTTTAAACATAAAAACAAATTTTAAAAAATGACAACAAGTTTCATGTGCATTTCAGATATAAACCACTCATATTTTTAGTGTGTGTGATAAGCAGTGAAGCCCATGAAACTTGTTATAAAGCTTTGTGTGCTAAACTGGTAAAAAATTCAAAACAAACAGAAAGTTGCATTTCTTCATGCATTAGTTAGATAGTTACGTTGTGGAACTCCTTGCCGAGAGAGAGTCATACAGATTAAAAAGCTACAAGAGAAAAAAAAAAAAAAAGAAAAAATCCCTTTGTAAGTCCCAAAGATACAGATTATTTGGGACTGGAATACTGGGGAATTGTCAGTATAATGATTTTATGTTCTTTCACATCTTCCTTAAAACATTGTCAAGGCCACTCACAAAGACTGGATTCAAAGTGAGAGGAATCTTTAACGTTAACCCCTATAATATCCCCTATATTACTAAAGCAAAACAAAGCTAAAACCAGGACCAAAAGACATATTTAATCATCTATTCCTACTAATTATGTGTTCACAAGAGGATGGCAAATGTTAAACAAAAAAAACTCGGAGGGAAAAATTGTGACATTTTCTTTACTAACCTCGTAATAGGCTGCCCCAAGTGAGCATAACATTGGGAAATTATATTCAATTGGAAAACTGAGAATTATTGACAGAAATTTCATCTGTTTATTCTACTGCTGAATATAGTAGTAATGCACATCAAAAAGCCAATGCAGATACTTTCAAAGTATAGAGTCCTTTCAAATAGCTTGATAAAAGGTAGCACAAGAAGAAATAACTTGAATCATCTAGGTAAATCCTGAACCGCTGACAGACAATTTAGAGAGGCTATAATTTTTCAGGTTTATTTGCTATATGTTATTTTCTTTGAAATTTTTTCTCTCTACAAATTTATTACTTGTGCTAAATCTATTGACATGAGGTGGCTTCTTTTTGTCACTGTGTGGGAAACCCTGATAATGTAAGCACTTCTATAACATCACTTTATGTATCATATAATAGGAGCTGGCAATGCTTTTATTCATGGTATCCTTAAATAAAAAATAAGAAAGCACCAAGAAACACGTTCCTTTTGAAATCTCTATAACAGTTTCTTTTTTGTTTATGTTGCTAGTGCAGAATAATTCAAAAAGTAATTTCAGATATACTTGCAAGTCTAATTTCAAAAAGCAGAAAAGATACATTTTAGTTACCTGAGAAAACTAGCATCCACTTGTGGAAAAGACAGGTGACACTCGCAGTTAGATAATATTTATAATTTCAGTCTAACCTTTTTAACTACTTCCTTGAGATTCCCAACAAATGTGCATATTTTTAGACAATCTGTCTACTAGCTCTGAATTTCAACAAAAAACCTCCTAAAACAGTTCACACATTTAAGGAAAAAGACAATTAAATAAATGGCTGAGTAGCAGAGAAGGTTCTGATGACCACATCGAAGTATACATCTTACAAACTTTTCCTACTCTGTTGACTAATGAGCTGCAGGAGAACCCTCCACTGGATAACTCCAACAAGTTTTAGTCAAATAAAGACACATGTAAAATTAGACCAAGCTGAGAGTATGATGATAAAATTAATAAGCTTAGAAATAGATCTGGGAGGAAGGGCTAGGCTTAGGGAGAGAAAAAAGGAGTAAGACATATGGGAACAGTATTCAAGTGTTTGAAATGATATCACAAAACGAATGAACGAGGTTTCCACATCTAAGGCAGTATGATAATTAATTGTCTTACCTTTTAATAAGGAGACTTAGGTTAGGCATAAGGAGACATAGTTAGACTATGGGAACACACCCATAGTGTAAGCTATTAATCTAGCCTAAGGAAAATACATAAATCAAGGAAAATGGTGAACTTTGAGCATGGAAGGGTCTGAAAAAAACAGATATGCTTAGTACTTTTATCCATGTAAGTATCGCCCACCAGCCTTGAAACTAGAGTCCTATGTCCTTCTTGACATCGACTCCAGCCACACACTTCTGATGTTCTAAGGCCAAAGTATAGTTACACCTGAGAGCTGGAAGAACTGTGAGGTGTGGAAATCCCAGGTTTTTCATACAGAAAAATGTACATTATGAAAATGAGAAAAGTATATATTGGTCTCTACATTAAATAGCTTGGTATTAAAAAGTCCCACATGAGACCAGAAGAATCTAGAATCTAAGCTTTGTCTCCAATATCTGAGAGAAACAGACTTCAACTAGACTTCAAGTTAAATTTGATTGATGAAAAAACCCACCAAACCATAACTTTACATATATTTGTTCATAATAATAATATGGATATGTCTATTTGTGCATATATGTTCATTCTATGATCATGTGGAGAGTAAATTAGTTCCAGCTCTGAACTCTAGCTTAAAACAGAGTAACACTTTTAATGACAACTGATAAGCAGCAGCCTGTTTTCTCTAGAGATATACACACTTCACTCTGGGAGAGAATAAGGACTCACAAAATAAGACAGTTCTTCCATCATAGCTACAGGCTTTGCACTTGGGAATAATGAATGTATGCAATAAAAGTCATTAGGTTAAATATTGGACAAAAAAACCCAATCATGGAGGCAAGTCTCCCAAGTCTAACAAACGTTTGAATCTTGCTATACGTTTTGCATTATTTCTACAAAACTCAATAAAAATTTCACAGGATTCAATTTGTTTCACCCCATGCCAGTATGTAATTCTTCATTAAAAGGTGAAACAAAAATTAAGAAGTTTTAAGATATCTGCAACTGTAACAAATACTTATTTCTACTTCTCTTTATTTCCACATTCTTAAAGTTTAAAAAACTATATTGCTTCTGTAGACATTAATTTTTAATGAAATATGAATATGTGTATATTTGACCAAAAAAAGTCAAATCTAAAGACCAAGATTAATCTTAGCCCTCTGTGGCTGTCCGAGAAGATTAAGTGGGTTTATTAGGAAGAAAGGCACAGCTGTAGCTTTAATACCAGCTGAGCCAGGGGATGACAGGGAGCCCAGAAGAAAGTGCACCAGTGCTCTTCCCCATCTACATGCAGCACTGCCTCATGTAAGAGCAGGCACATACCCTTGCAACTTCTGCCATAATATCTGTATTTTTCTAAGCCTTATGTTGCAGAACTGCCGTCTGATTTTTCCCAAGTGCACCACATAGCTCCAAAACTAACACAAAGTTGTGATGTTGCACAATACCTGCTTCACTGAGTATTAGAAGATTTTTATTTGCTTTCTGTGTGATTAACAGAGAAATCATTAATTATGAATAATGACAACAGAAAAGTTGTGCACCTGAGCACAGGATTACAGGACACCCTTCATCGATGTATGTAATAAGAATTTTGAACATCTGATATTTTATTAGTTTTAAAATAGTTCAATATTTTTCTAAGGTGTTCCAAAACCTTAGTAAATAGTTCTGGGAAAACAACAACAAAAACCCAACAAGAATATGAAACAGCAGAGTTAAATTTTTAAGAAGAATAGCAAATTAACTAGAATTCGATTCCACTTGAGGTTGAATGCAAGACTACTAATCATCCTTTCAAGGACAGGACTAATTGTTTAGGTTGCAATACATTATTTACATGTGTATCTGGAATGTCAAAGAACTCCTTTAAAAAGAAGCAGGTCTAACCTTAAAGTGATTTTCCAGTCAAAGAGGAAAATGAGCAGTTTTTTGGCCTTTTATTACATGAAAGGTAAGTACAACTTGCTCAAAATAGACAGTCAACTTGGGCAAACTAATATCTCAGCCCAAGTTGTCAGATCCTATATAATTTAGCATATTCCATAATACACTATCACTCTTTTTTCTTTTTCCCACGAATGTGTCACGTCTCTGGAGGTTTTCAAAAAGCTAGATGCACCTTGCCACTAGCAAGACCTTTTCATAGGATTCTACAACTCCACATGCTATAAATAGCATAGTAGATCATGTGTTAGCAACATAACTGACATTTTCATCATAAATAGTCTACTTTTTAAAAAAAATCTGAGCTGAAAGTCTTTTCTTTCTTTTTCACAAATCATACCTTTTTCATCAGCAAAAACTTTTTCATATATAATTAAACAGCCAATATTAGGAATTCTGAGGGTAATTCTTTCTGTCAGATGGCCTCTATCTCAGAACCACTGCCAACTCTTTGGTACGTTCTTAACAGTCAACCTTGTGCATCTTGACAAGAACAGGGAAAAAATATGCTCCTTTTTAGCCCTTTAACCCCCGGCAAACCTTTTAACCTCTTCTGGCAAAACAAGTATTAACTCTTCATTAGACACAAGGTTTAATCTTTAAGAACTCTGTTGTATAAATGAAGTTTTGCATACAGGATTGAAAAAAATTAACATAAATTATATCAATATCAGCACCTGAGAAATTCTAAAAATCCAGTATATAACAACTGCTCCCAGCTGACCACTCACATGTAATGCTTATGGAACTGACAACACCATGAAATGTATTTAAAACACTTCTGAAACAAGATCTTTAATTAATCTACTTTTTACTTAGAAATTACAATATAACAAGAGGATACACACTTCCAGATAACACCCCAGTCAAAAATTACAACTTAAGGAGACATAATCTGTTTATAGCTTAAGTATAAATTTATGTACTAATCAAAGCAATACAGCCAATTTAAACAGATATTAGTGTCTGCAGAAGGTGTGCTCTACTCTAATTAAATCCTTTTTAAGCAAATTTAATTTTAATTAGAGCAATCTGAGCACATCAACAAGTTTTCTGACACTTTAACACATTGAAGCAGCACATCTAAATTTGCATATGTCATTAAAGAGACTTAAGTTTGCACCTCCACAACTACAAAGCAGTAGAGTAACTTCCATGCAAAAGTCAGGTAAAGACACAAATCACTGGAGTATTTCTAGTTCACACACACACACAGCTGCAGCACTATAAATTATTCCTCCTCCCTCCTCCAGCTCCACCATCAATACACTGTGCAGCCTTCCTTCTTAAGAGCTAGCTTTGCTTCCTTTGCACCAAATATTTTCTCTGCCACAATAACCTAGCTTATTTCGCTGGATTAAACTTCTGAGACTATTTCTTTTAAAGTCTGAGTCCTGAAACCCATGTTTCTCTTGTATTCAGCATCTGCTGCACTTTGAGACCAGGGGAAGGTTTTTAAACCTTTCCAATGTAAATTTAGTTGTGCTTGTATCTTCCAAGACACCTTTGAGTGCATCCACCAAGACACCTCACACAAAACCAGGGAATCACACTGAACATTTAGATAGGTCCACTAAGCTGAGTCGAGATTTACCTGAACAGTCCAACACCAAGCACTGAATAGAAAAATATTTTCAATCCTGCTTCTGCTCAAGGCACTAAAAAGATCCCATACCCATGGCTATAGCCTAAATAGCTGCACCACATGTGTGTCAACTTCTCCTGTAGAAGATTACTTCTTCATGGAGATTACTTCTTTGCTTTCCCATGGGAGATTTAGTCCATCCTACTCTCACCTAATATATATTAGCTAAGCAACTAGATTTGAGAGATATAGAGTCTCATCTTTTCCTCTGTCAGTAAAAATTCAAACTTTTTTCACACATTTTCCAGACAGCTACTATCCACACCGCTCAGCCAGCCTCAAATCCAGCAACCTAATTTGTCACTTACAAACTGACAAATCCCCCAGGTCACTCACCTCTGTTAGTGAAGGACTCCTTCTTTTTCTGTTTTAACACATTTTCTGCTTCTGTATACTATTCTACCTTACTAAAACCAGCCTTTTCCCTACAGAAAGGGTCGGGGTTACTGAAAGAACTAGACCCAACCCTTGTAAACTACAACTCACAGCCCAGGTGCAGCTCAGAAGAAATCTTAATTAATTAGGAAGCAGGTGCCCCTGATCTGTCCACTAATACACCTGTTGGCCTTCCATGTTGTCTGCTTCATAAAACACAAATGAAAATATTTTTTTTCAGAGCAACACTTGCATTTTTCTTGTATATTATCACCCATAAAATAAGAGTCATTAAACTATAAGAGTAATAGAGGGAAAAAAATCTTTTCTGTCTTTCATTGCATGGAAGTTTCTTGTAACATTGTTATTCTTAAATTTCTTTAAAATTGCTTTCAGCATTTTCTTCTCTGACTTTCAGGAACAAATAATTAGGCCACGAATGTTTCTTTCTTAATTTATATGTGGTACCGCTTAGCAAACTTAATTTCAGCTTACTCCGTCTTGGAAAACATATTCCTAGATAATCATATTAGAAATGTTTAAAAGCTTTCCAAAGCCACCTCTGAACTTTCTTTCTCTGTATTCTTTCTTCCCATATCCTATCTGTAGGAGAGGAATTGCTTTAAAATGCCTTATTGTTTTATTTTTTTACTTTTTTTTTCACATTTTTATAATCACAACTATCTGTGGTTTGTTTTAACACATAATCAGGCCACCTAATTGCTCCTGATCCTTTTTTTATTAAACTTAAAATTAATTTCTTCTAGAAAGAAACAAATTCTTGATTGAAAAATTTAAATCTGGCAATGTTTCCCTTTCTGAAATTTAATTAGAGCAAATAATAAATTTCTTCTCATCTTGTTTTACATTGAAAGTTTACCCATACTGCTAATAATTTCTGTTACCCTTCACTGACTTTTTATTTTCCTGCTATAAGCTCATAGTTTTACTATTTTTATCAGGTATCTTCTTGTAACATTCTAACAAAGCCATATGAAAACGATGCCTGTACTCCAGGGAACAAGTAACTTCAGATTCTCATTATCCTCCCTTCAACTAATATTTACCAGATGAAGAAAAGAAATTATAAAATGAAATCCTACTACAATTTATTTTCAATCACATTTTATTTGTAGAATTAAAGTTTATTAAAGAAGCATAGTTTTGCCTCTGCTTAAATTTGACCTTCAAATGCAAGATTTAATAGGCTAAAGATTAAAGTAAATCACAGTGGTTTGCTTATTCTTTTGAGTTATGAAGAGCTGCAAGGAGGAATGAAAACATGAAATAAAAGAAGTCACAGTTAGTTTGTGAAGGCAGATTAAGAAAATGTATGAGCATTAGAAATAGTTTCCTATCCAAAAGGAAAGCAATTATAGCATTCTCTTATATGTTGCTCATCATATATATTTGAAATGTAATCTAAAAGAACAGTATTTATTTGTGGGCAATCCCATAGAGAGCAGGAAAATTCCAAACAGTTTATTTACAATATTACAGTTATATTTATTAACAAATACATAATTAATATGAAATACATAAGCCACCATTAACTATAGCCAACATAACTGCATACAATGATAGGTGAGATAGATATAACTATAAGCAACTTGTTTCTGCAAGTAGATACATATTATCACAGAATCACAGAATGTTAGGGATTGGAAGGGACCTCGAAAGATCATCTAGTCCAATCCCCCTGCCGGAGCAGGAACACCTAGATCAGATCGCACAGGAACGCATCCAGGCGGGCTTTGAATGTCTCCAGAGAAGGAGACTCCACAACCTCTCTGGGCAGCCTGTTCCAGTGCTCATGGTTATTCTCACAGTTCTCTTTCTATTAAAATCTTTGAAAAAGATGTTAATTAATATTAGATAAACTGTAATGCGGTGTCCCTGCTGGACAATGGAAATACTCATAAATAAAACAGAGACAAACAAACCAAGAATGTCTCCATAAAAAAATTCCACTACAAAATGGCATATTGATCATTGACACAAAATAACAGAATTTCTGACTTTCAGGGCAGTCTTCATAGACTCCATTTATCAGAACCGAGATTTGGATGTCGCATATTTTTTTAAATTAATCTTGGATCTATGTATTCAGACCACAAGGACCTCTCAGGTCAGGAAAAAAAGGAACACCTTATAAAAATGTCATTAGAGAACTCTGTGAGATGCTTCAATTGCGTCAGAATATCTGCAAGCAGAGAGCAAGCATACACCTTCTTCTTGTAACTTGATATTTCCATTTCTGGCTAAACCTCAAAAATGCCCATCTGGGTGAAAAAGCAAATAAACAAGTGTTGGGGGTAGTCATGGCTTGACACCAGGTGGGGAGAATGTTCCTTTTAGGTCCCACACAATTTCATATTTCATCCATAATGATTAACCCAGCCCATAACATGCTGTGGCAATCTGCACTTACACCCACTCATTTCTCTCTGCCTGTCATCTCCTCAACAGATTTATTTGGTCAAAATAAAAATCAACAAAAATAATAAACAAAATTGCTCCATCTGAAAGATAGCAGGGGGAATTTTGAAAGCAGTGTGAAGCAGACACTAGTGAGGTCTCCACAAGACAATTATCAGGTGGGGGATGTACAGGCTAGCATGTTCTGCAAACGGAACCTGCCCAAGGCAGAGGTAGGAGCACTCAACCCTGGTGCTCGGTCATCCTAGCAAACCCGAAACTGAAATGAAGGAGGGAAGAGCACAATGTGTCTAAACAATGCCTAAGAAAAAATAAAAATGAGAAATAAGGTGAAAATATGCATTTTCATGTTTAATCATTCCCTCATCTGTACTGTTATTTATATCACACTGAGTGTGTGCATAAAAACATTTACATGCAGAATCTTCCACAATCAAAGCTTGGAGGATCAAGAAAGCAATGCCAAAATCATAAAGAAAGTTAAGTTCACAAAAGATGCTGAAGAATAACCTCTTCCGTTTTATTTCTCCTTGTGTTTGGGGTTATCTGCTCCTATTCCCTAATTCATTGTCTGTCTCGTGATCCACTATACTCTTCTCTTATCCAACATTTATTTTTCACATCCTTGTTCAATTTCTTTTCTTCTGTATCTTCTTAAAAATCTACATAGCTCCTTTCCTACAATTTGCCACTGATACTTGTAAGGGCAGTAATCTCTCCCTGTCCAGGACTGTATCTCATTCAAACAGCATATTATGCCTAGAAAAGTAAGAATTTAATATTGGTTCAATACAGATACTTCTGTGACAATAACTATGGAAATGACAGTAATATCTTTATATTTAATAAAATTAGAAGATCAATGACCAATTGATTCATGAAATGGTTCTTGTATTTTTTTAAATAATCCTCCAAATAATTAAATCAAATTAAATAGTTAAAGGGTGAGAATTATAATTTAATCAAAATTAAACCTGTTCCATTCCTAATTTGAGTGCATTACAGTAATTTGTTAAAACAATATTACTCGGGTCGCAGTAACACGCATTCATGTGGTGAAATGACAGAACTAAATTACCCATAGAACTCTAAACCAGGTGCTTTGGGTATATGAACGCTGATACAATCTTTAATTACACAATTTCATTATTTTCCTTCAAGACCTTTTTTCATTACATTTACAGAAAGGATTGTACTCATTTAACAAAGAGCTATTTAATATTTTCTTTCCTCCTGTTTATCCAGTGTGTGGTCTCACAACTAATTTGTTGCACACTATTTAAGACCTGTTCTGAAGGAAGAGAGTAATATTTTCCTCATTAGCTTTTTTACAGAGCTCATCATGACGTATTCACTTTTATAAAATCTCTTTGCCACGATTGCTCCTAGTTTGCAACAGAAACACTGAAGCAAAGGGAACTAAATACAAGTTATGTTAACACCCAAAAAAAGGGAGTGCTAGTGCAATTCATGTTGGATTTAGAATACAAGAAACTCATAAGGCTTGCTCTCCAGCAATACCCAAGCACAGTAAAACCTAAATTCAAATAGCATTTCTAGTTTGGACCTCAGAGTTTCCTGCACACCAGTATTCAAGCAATAACACAGAGGTGACTCAGTGTAAGCAGATAAATGTAGCTGTCACCCAAACTGCTTTGAAATTTGTAAGCACGAAGCAGGCTGAACTCCCTTACCCAGAAGAGCTTTGGTGTGGTGCACTAGGGGTGGGTCTGAATGGCAGAATACTTGGTGACAAGGCACACTCATATATTCACGTGTTTCACAAGGGTTTTACTCTGCACTACATGCAGTATGTCCCAGAATTAAGTGTTCATTAGTGTCTAGAACATATATTCCAGTTATATATCCTCTGAAAGTAATACTGCTCTGAAAGCTAGACTGCTCCCTGTGGTAGCAGGAACAGAAGATTCACCCCTGAAACACAGTTCTGATCTGAACTAAAATGCACAACATGTAGACAACACTGGGTCAACCAACACTAACCCCAATTTCTTTCCAAAAGTCACAGCATAGTGGCATTGTTAATGCTACTTCTTTCCTAGTTTGCAAAGTAGTCCCTCTAGAAAGTGGGATGTAAAATTGCACATTATTTTATTTTATTTTATTTTATTTTATTTTATTTTATTTTATTTTACTTTATTTTATTTTATTATTTTCTTTTCATTTTCAGGTTTAGCCAAAAATCCTGAGAACTAAGACTGGTTGTCATCTGTTCTAGAATACACAACCAAGCATGTAGGAAGCACAGAGCCAGAACAGGGAACAGAAATCTCTAACAGCATTGTTAGGGTACTCTAGAAGAGGAAAAACTGATGTTCTCAGCCTTCCTATGCAGAGCCTGTAAAATTGTACAACTATCCAGATCAGAGAGCAGAAAAAAGAAACCCAAACCACTGCTAGAATTTTTTTAACCCTATGTTATTAATCTCTTTCTAATAAATTGTTACATATGTGACAAGAATGGTGAAATCCTGACTTCATGTAAGTTAGTAGAAAAAAATAATTTTTACCTTTATGGGGCTAAAATTTTACTGCAAGAATTAAAATATATTGTCCAATAAAAGCAGAGAAACTGCACAGCAAATTTTCAGATTAATGTGAATACAACCATCTACTGAAAATAAGGATAACTTAAAAATAGCTCAAGCTAAGTAATAAATATTTCTAACTTTCATATAGACAAATAAGAAATTAAACAGAAAGGATTTTAAATTAAGAGGTTCTAGAAATGAATGAAACTAAAAGGTGGCATATATTGCCTGTTGTTAATTTCATTTTAACACAATTTTACATAAAACTGCATATTCAAGATAATTGTACACAATATTACCCATCCTTCGTGCCGGTTTAGAACTGCATTAGGATTTTGCAAGGACAGACTCACAGTTAGGTCCTTACAAAGTATATCACTGCTGCTCTCTGCTGGTCGAAGGAATTATTCCTTTATTTAAAACATCATAGAGGAAATTCAGAAAAATATGTAGAAAGCACAGTAAATATCACATCAACAGGAAGACTTTTTATGGCATTTAACTCACCATCCCAATCATCACAATTATGTGTTTTAATTGGTAATCTATATTCCTGATACGATCAAAATTAGTAATAAATACTGGAATTACAAAAACAAAACTCCACCTTCACAGGCCATGGCACTCTAATTCATAGATGTACATATCTAAAGCCACTTCTGCTTGTAATACTCAAATTTCAAAATCACAAACAAAGCAGAGTCAAAAATTCCTCAGAAATCAACAACAATGAAAATGTAACACTATGAGGTTCACCAGACATGACGGGAAAGTGCAGCGTTAGAACTGAAGACCATTTCACAGATCAAAGGTAGTAATTTCCATCTCCAGTTCACAGTATTCATCACAAGGAGCAGTGGGACAACATTGGTGTGTATTAGAAAAAAAGTGTAGATATTATTTTTTAACAGTAATTTATTAGCAGAAGCTGTTATCTGAAATCACACTGGCATAAAAGAGGTTTTACTTCATTTTTGTACTATTAAAACAACCATTACTAATTTTATTTTTGGGTCCTATGTGGTTTCTGCTGTCAGAATTTATGTATAACTGACTTGTACTTTAATGTTGCTTTTTTTTTTTCCAGGTCACCAAGTAGCATTTTAAAAATTTCTTTTCATTCTGTAATGTAAGGTGGCCCAGGTCTAAAGTCAAAACTGTAAACGTCTAAAAACACAGAATTATAAGCTGTAAGTCACAGTTTTGTAGGAGTGTGAAAAAACAGAACAACGTCAGATTCATTCTTGATGGATGTCCTGGGTTAAGAGGGAGAGAGTTAATTTTTTTTCCTTCTCTTCATAAATAGCTAGCAAGAAGCTATGTTTTGGATTTCTGCTCAAGAGAAGCTGATAAGACCCGATGTTTTGTTCTACTGCCAAGGTCGGCAGAAAAGCAAAGAGACACATTCCAGGTCCTAGCCTGGGATTTGCTCTTAGGTTAAGATTGAGAACCAGACCAACCAATTGTTTATTCCATCCTATGCACGTCATACCCAGTATATAGTTGAGGACCCTTCCGGGAGATCGCTCTCTTTTACTTCCCTTGGGCTCCAGATCATCTCACTTTGGATACCTGCATTTGCTCTCCCAAGGCCTTCCCGCCCCACCCCCCCAGACGCCAGTAGCTCTCAGCCCAGGACGCTCGTTATCTCCGTTCCGTGAGTTTTGGGATCCTCCCTCTCTGGGGGAATCATTAGCTGTGGCCAGGTGGTCGTTTTTCCCCCGCTTCGGTCAGCTCTCAGTTGTGGGATGCTCGGGCTGTTATCTTCATTCCGTGAGTGGCTCCAGGAGCGGTGCACCTTCCCCCCCCCCGACACCCCGGTTGGGGGAATCGTGAGTGCAGTTTCTGGGGATCGTTAGCTGGCAACAGGCTGAGCCTTTAGTCATCGGGTGGGGGGGCACTATCATTGTGTATCACCCATTCCCTCCCTCCTCCGGGGTTGTTGGCTGGGAGTGGGCTGGGTTTTTGGTCATCAGGTGGGGAGAGGCAGTATCACTGTGTATCACATTGTATATCTGTATATAGTATTATTCCAATATTATTGTAGTTTAGTTAGTAAATTGTCCTTATCTCAACCCACGAGTCCTCTTTGCCATTTACCTCTTTAATTCTGTCCCCTATTATTGGGTGGGGGTAGGGACTTGTGAGTGGGTGTGTGGTTTGGTCCCCAGCCAAGGGCTAACCCGCCACAATGGATAAACTGTATGGCAAAGAAAGAGTAAACTCAGAATAAGAAGAGAAATGTGAAGTGCAGAGTGCGGTTGTAGAGGAGCCTGACTGAGAAACAAGACATTTGCACTTAATGGAAGGCAAAGCAAGAAGGTTGATGAATGCAAGGTGGTAGAGAGTTTGTGGTGCAAGTGTCAAATGTAAAGAGAATAAAGAAAACATTTAAGCAGTTAAAATGTAAAGCAACACGGTTTCTGTTGTGCCACTTCAAGGAATGAAGACTTGCACAAGATTGAAATATCAACATTTTCTGAAATATAAAGGCATTGTGTCCAGGCTAGATCAACTCCCTAGTTATTAAGGAGGATAGACAGACAAAGGAAGCTACAGAAATTATTAGTCAGAGTCTGAACAAAACCTCCAATTGTATGGACTATCTGCAAAAGAGGTAGTTTCAGATACAGACATTAAGGAGCAAGAGCAAATTTCCGTTCCACTCAGGTTTTTTAACTTCACCTTAAAAGATCTAATTGAATCTGCATATTAGTATTAGGACAACTGGTACAACCTTTAATAGATATCATTCATAATATTCTTAATGCTAGCATTCAGACCTTCATAAGTATGAATTACCTGGCAAAAGCACCCTCTGACACACAAGGATGTGTGAACATCCCTTTTCCCCCCAATCTGAGTATATTTGTTATTCTTGGAAGTTCATGCACATTTAATGAAACTGTATTACCCAGCATGTACCTAAGACACAAGCAAATGTTTCATCAGCATTATCTTGTAAAAATCTCTTTGATTTGTTGCCTCAGCTAAAGTGGCAAAGAATTTTGTCAATAAAGAACAAACAAATATAAATTTCCTACCATTTCTAGTTTCAAGTGTCTTTAAGATCTTACTGGACTGCTTAATTTCTATTTGAATTATGTTACAAATAGAAGTCTCACTTATGGACCTCTGAGCTGGGTAGTCCTTAATTAAGTGGTCCCACTGGGTAACTATTGCTCAGTATGAACAGAGGTTTCAAAAGCAGCTCCAAAATAAACAACATTAAATTACCATAGTGTGAAAATAATTTTCTCTTCATAAAAAAGTATTTTATACTAGACTAAGATAATTTTAAAATTTTCTCAACTATGAGATGAAGATTATACCCAATGAGTATATAAAATAGTAGGACTCTTGCCACAAATCATATCAAATAATATCATATCTGCACCTAGCAAGAAGGAAGTTCATTCAGTTAATCAAACAACTTATTTAGCAAAGTATAGAAATATGCGTAATTTAATTTGATGGCAGACTCATGTTTTTATCAATGAAATATCTCAGCACTTGTACATGCACTCATTTAGTCACAGTCTGGGGTTACAAAAATTGAATTGGCTTTGAGCTTAGAACATTAAAAGAAATTGCCAGCTACAGAATATATTCCAAAATGGCTTAGGGAGCTTTACTTGAGGTCAATGCACTTCGTTTTACGACAACATAAATAAGATGTAGAAAAACATTTTGTGATTTCTGTGACTGTTTTCTAAAACTCTGCTTTGGACTAAGGAGCTTACAAAACATACTGAAGCAACTGTCCAATACATTGCTACAGAAAGAAATATCTGGGACTTTTCATACAAATATATGCACATAATATATAAACTTATTTATTCCAAAAACATCATTAGTGGCTAAAAAATGTACATGATTAGAACAAATATAAAATTACATTTTGCTTCCTTTTTTCCTTAATTTTCATTTTTATGTTGTCATTGCAAGTTGTCAAGACATGGATTTCAAGTTGTTTATTTTTTAATTGTTAATATTAAAATTTAATCAAATATCTATATACCAACATTTCTTAATGACAACTGTGAGACTTCAAAATCTAAGCCTCGTGTCTAAACTTTGTGGCCAATTTTGTTTTTTGAGCTAGGACTTCGAATCCAAATATGAAAAAGCATTAGATCATTCATTGTTTTTTATCAAAACCACAAAGATTTGCCCTATTAAGCAATGCTTTTTCAACTGCTTCCCATAAAATTTCAGATAATTTTCTCTTGGCCCATATAATGTATCCAAAAACTTCTTTCACATCAGCTAAGAAAAAAAGAAGATAATTCTAAACCAAGCCAACCTGTAAAGCTTATTTGTCACGCAGGCCCTTCCTTATCTCCCTTGTCTGAGGACAGCTTCTTATAAAGCCACTTTCTTGCGGTTTTGTGGTGGGTGACCTAGATATTGTGATTGGGATCACAATTACTTGTTTCACCTCTCTCCCACTGTCTGAATAAAGTATAGATTTAGATGGAGAACTCGGGTTCAGCCCAGGATAAATTCTGAGCAACTAATTTAGGCTGTTATATGAAATTCAGAGAGTTCCTGTCTTCTACTGTGTTCTGTCCAGATGCATCTCTTAACTGGATTCCCAAACAGAGCAGTGGCAAATCCACCTCAGCTCTGCTTCATCCATCACCCCTGCATCACTGTGGTCCAAAAAGTTGCATCTGCTTACTGCAGCTTTTTTTGACCGATGATTTCTTCATCACTATGTGCTCATTCAGAGCAACAGCACATGGGCAGGTATCTGGGCATGGTAGAAGTGGTAGACTAAAAAAGCGTCTTACAATGTACTTTTTACCTGTTCACCAGCAGACAGCGAGGAAATCAAGACTTCCTAATGACATCTGGGACCCATGTCCAAAGAGGTGATATCCCTCTCTACAACCTCAGAGCTGAAAGCAATCAGATAGTTTAATTCAGCTACCTCTCTCATCACCTACCTACGCACAAAGTTAACATCTAACTAACAAACAAGTGACAATATTGCCTTACCAATCTTTACTCCTCATGACATTTACCATTCCACCTTTCTCCTCAAGCTGATAAACCATTTTGTGTCACTGAAGTCTGAGCTCACCACGAAACGGGAGGAGACATGAATTGCACTGTGCTCTGGGTCAGACACAGTGGTTTTAAATGGGTACCCCATGAGACATAATGAAAAAAATCAATTAAATGCTTTTCTCATTCATTTTCTGTAATGATTTTTGTCATGGCTGATTAGCTCCATCTTATTAAGAGATACAGTAACCATTTCAAATTTCTGTGTGGAAAGTACACTGAGACTAGAGAAATCTAACTAAAAGAAATTGAAAAAAGAAGAGGGAAAGTTTGCCATCGTCCCTTTAAGTGTTATTTATCATATGTGCTCTGGGTGTCTTTGGGATAAAAACACAAACTTCACCATGGAAATTCAGTTCCTGTAAACATTACAAAGACTTGAAACTTCCTGGGAGTCTGGAGGGAAATAGTGAGGAGCTAAGGGTCCTGGGGGGATCCTAGAGACCTTGAAGATCCTGCCTTCTCCTGTGCAATTAGGACATTCCTGAAGAGGAAAGCAAAGTGACATTGGCTGAGCGTGTACTTTCCTCAGGCCTTTCTAGGAGCCGAGAAATTGCCCAGGCCAATGCACCCACCGTAATTGAGTCAATCAGAAGTCGTTAGAGCATGTGACTGTCAATCCCAGGGTGTTGGGTTCAAGCCCCACATAGGGCACCAAAAAGGACAGTCATAGTTTTGATCCTGGCTGGCAGCCAAACCCACAACACCACTCGCTCACCCTTCCCCCTCCCTGGGTTGGGGGAGAGAATTAAAGGGGTAAAGGGAAAAGAGATGCATAGGTTGAGATAAGAACAATTTAATAACTAAACTACAATAAAATTGATAATGATAATTATAATAACAACAAATGAGTGATACACAGTGATACTGCTCACCACTCGACAACCAAGGCTCAGCCCATTCCTGGCTAACAATCCCAGAGCAGGGAGAGTCCCGAAACCACAATCCCAGAACAGAGATAAGAGCCTGAATGTCTGAGAGACTGAGATGGCATTGAGAGAGGGGCAACCCAGAGGGAGACAACTGAGAGCAAGAGAGAGAACTTCTAGACAGAGCCTCATTTATATGCTGGACATGGTATGTATGATATGGAATAGACCATTGGTCAATTTGGGCCTCAATCCTAAACCTAGGGGCGAATCCTAGGCTAACAACTGGGACTGTGCTCCCTCCCAGTTTCTGCCCCTGAAGATTCTGGCACAGAAGAGAAGGTGGAAAGTCCTCAGCAACAACTACAAACATCAGTATGCTATCAGCCACCTTCTCTGCACAAATACATACATATTCTCTTACTAGACACTATGAAGAAAGTTAACTCTGTCCCAGCTGAAACCAGGACGTTCCATAAAGGGGGCACCCTGGCATTTCCTATCCCCCACTACCCACTGCTGGTGTAAGCCTTGTTTAATGTTTTGCACAAGTTTTGAAGGGTTCAGCACACCACAGTGACAATCTCTGAACTTGTGGTCAGCTTATCAAAGGTAAACTCTTCATTGGCCATGAAGGAATCCACTGCCAGCAGACAAGGGCTCTTGTGTAGATCGTCTTCTGACCAAGAACTTAAGTATTAAGGGCTTACAAGTGATCACACCAGTGCTTGTGACCCTTGGGCAGGAAGGCAGTTTCCCTGGAGAAAAGCAGGTAAGGTGCAAAAAGTAATCAAATGGCAATCCTGGACTATGACAGATATTATCGACGCAAATTTTATGAAATTGTCTCTTAAAAACCTTAAAAATATGAAAACAAGCCATTCCATATCACTTGACCTCACTGCTGAGCCCATAAGATGGTCTGGACACAGCCCGAAAGTGCTGAACTGTTTTACTGTATACTGCTGTTACTGGCAGGATATGCCACCTTGACTAACTTAGCTGCCTAACAGTTTAGTAAGTTATATGTCAAGTGTTCTGCTTAAAGAAACCAAAGAGGAGAAAGTAGAAAAGTTCACAATACATAATGTGAGCCTTATAATAGTGTGACAGATAAAAAGCACCATGTCACTCAAGAGAAGTTCTCATAGGCTAAAGCTTAATTTATGTTATGCACTGGCACTGCAAAGAAAAAAAAATCAATGCCATTTTATTCATGTCTGCATTTGTTTCTGGCTTATGTGAAAGATAACAAACAGAATTGTGTGACTATTGCAGGCCTGGTTTGAAAAGCCTGGAAATGCTTTAACAACCTAAAACTACAGCAAATGTTCTTTAACGGGTCTTATCAAGAGCGAAGAAATTACATGCTGCAAATTTTCTTTCCACATCTGCCCTCACAGCAATGTAGACCTTAAGTTTTCTCTGACATCTCCCATCTTTCAATACTAGCTGGATGTAACACTTTAAAAAAAATAACTAGGGAACACCTTGAGCTAAGAGAGGGAGCTTTTCTCTAGTTTATCTTTGAAGACAAACCAGCAGGGTTCTTTGCTTAATATCCTGATAAACATGATCTTCTACCACTGCAGCTAAGAAAAAACATTTGGAAACAGTGGATCTGTCTCCTACTGCATTATTTAGGCCAAGAAGGCAAATTACACATCATTCTTTCCATTAATAAAAACACTTTTGAAAGTGGCCTGTAATAGCAGTTCTTCATTGTACTGGTGATGAACAAACTACAAGAGACGCCCTGAAGACTGAAGGAGATGAAAGCCAATATCTGCTTCCTAGAAGGGAACAGAAAACTGCTTTCCCTTTAACAGGAAATGCCCAAGAAACAAAAAGCTGACTGACAAATTTAAAAGCTGTTGGATAAGTTTACGTCAGTCAGTGGGTTACCCTGATGTGCTAAAGGTTCATTAGAGGTGGGCTGAGTTTCTCCTACAAAAGCAGTATTGGACACAGTGCTCAGAAGCTGGAGTTAGCAAGAATACTTGCATCAGCTGTATGTATAATAATATTAAAAGCTATGAAAATACATCAGTGTATTCTTCAAATACATTGCAGACAAGGCTAACAGCAGAGGCAATGTAGGCCCACTGATCAATGAGGTGGGTGCTCTGGTGACAGAAGATACAGAAAAGGCAGAGTTACTGAATGCCTTCTTTGTCTCTGTCTATACTGCTGGAGGCTTTCCTGAAGAGTCCCGTACCCTTGTAGCCCCAGAAGAAGTCAGAACAAAGGAGGAGTTTGCTCTGGTAGATGAAGACTGGGTTAAGGAGCAATTAAGTAATCTGGACACCCATAAATCC
>WKFP01014308.1:1121106-1142687 GCA_011057875.1 Pterocles orientalis | reverse complement strand
GGAGCCAGGCTCTTCTCTGTGACATCCAGTGATAGGACAAGGGGCAATGGGTTCAAGCTGGAACATAGGAGGTTCCACTTGAATATGAGAAAAAACTTCTTCATGGTGAGGGTGACAGAGCACTGGAACAGGCTGCCCAGAGAGGTTGTGGAGTCTCCTTCTCTGGAGACATTCAAAGCCCGCCTGGATGCGTTCCTGTGTGATCTGATTTAGGTGTTCCTGTTCCGGCAGGGGGATTGGACTAGATGATCTTTCGAGGTCCCTTCCAATCCTTAATATTCTGTGATTCTGTGATTCTGTGAAAAGTCAAGCAGAGAAAGAGTATACTAGGAAGGTAACTACAGCGGTTTCAAATTATATGCATTTCTTCCCATACACAAATAAATGCTTAAACAAATTTGCTATTGAACTGATTTCTGACTCATTTATTTATTACTGATGTTTTTCATAGTGGGCTTTTAAGACTCAGTGAAGCAAATGAGGCAATTTTCCCTTATCTGTTCTCTGAGACTTGTTAGCATATCACAGAAAATAAGGTTATTTGTACTGTTTCTTACTAGTACTCAGTTTGCTTCCTTGATCTTAGCCTCTTTGATTGTGCAACATTAAAGCAAAAACATCACTGAGAAAACAAACAAACAGAAAACCAAAGAATTAAGGAGCCATCTGGCATAAATAACTTATAGAAAGTTACAGCACTACTGGCAGAGGTTGGGAGTTGTTGCAGTTCGGATGTGATGGGATGAAGCTCTGCATTCACACAACATTAAGTGGTGCATGCCCCAGCTGGTGTTAATGGAAGAGCTAAAGCTGCCTTATCCTTCTCTTGCTCAATAAATCAGTGCCTGAGTTAGCCTAACAAAAAGGAAAAAAATCTATTTTCTAGGTAACAGGCATAGTCACCCAGCAGGATTGCCAAGTCTTCAAGTCTAAAAGGCATCACAACGAGAAACTCTTCCCCCAGAGCATTTGTTTTAACACTTTTTATCTGATTGTGTAGCAATACAGCCCTTGAAACACATTTAATCTGGTCCTTTAGTTTCTTAGCATTCAGGTTAGCATATACAGTTGTAACCTGAGCTATGTTTTAAAGCTATGTTTTAAAAAGACTGACTTCTGCAGTATGTCAGGTTCTCATAATTCTGCTTAAAAAATGAAAGTGTATTGAAACCTGGATAATCACTCCCACACTCTTATCCAGTGTTCCACATGATTTGACATCAAAAGAAAACCTGATGCCATATCCATTTACAAACAGGCCTGCTTTTATACAGTTAGGTGTGAATACTTGCTATTTTGGCTTCAGCATATGCTTACAGCACCAATTACTTTTTATATATTTTAATTTTTTCAATAGCTTTAGTAGCTTTCCTAGGCCTGGGGGCTGTAAAAATGGACTCATGAAACAAACACGATTCAGGAGAAATTCTAAAATTGTTACTTCAGAAACAGTCCTGAGTTTATTTCACAGAATGGTTAAAAATTAAGCTATTTCATCAGACAGTGGTATATCCAGAGCAACAGTGAAAGCGTTTGGCTTTCATTTCCATCCAGTTCTTGGCTTCTGTGCTGAAGACTACAAGATTTCTAGTTAGGGACAGGTGTTTGTTTAAAGTTGGACTGATGATACCAACTACTGTTACATGGGCAATTTTAAGTATTTAATGTATTTTTATTCAAAAGCTTCTAAAATTAAGGATTGCAACTAGTCAGCTCCATTAGCTTTCTGTCTTTGATTGCATCATAATAATTTTATTTTGAGAGGCATTTACTAGGAAAACATTGGAGACCAAGAGCTTGCTCTTGTTTGCAGCTGCTTCAGCGTTTGGGACAGACAAACCTTTCCCTCAGTGACTGCACAGCCTGTACCTGTGCTGGTTCCCAGCCTCCCTCATGCCTGAGACGTGAGCCAGGCTGCAGGACAAACCAGGATCTGCAGAAATTACTCTTCAAGATTTTCAGTTGCTAAGGAAAACCTACACTTCTGCAATGCCATTGACTTCAAGGTCTGCTTAAACTGAATTGTATCCCTGCCTTGTAATCAGTGATGAATTGTGTACTGTTTTCTTGCCATGAACTATTTTTTAGAACTGTTGCAAAAGTGATACCTCACTCAGATTACCTGTACAAATACTTAAGGTATTTGTTATGAAGCTGTTCAGCAGCAGGGTTGAATCGCAGGAGGACCTTCTCCAGAAAGAATGGCTGCAATCTGGAAGTGCACATATCATTCTAGTACAAAAGAAAAATATTTTGTCTCCAGGAGAGATAAATCAGATTTTCCTTTACAATCTTTATTAGGGATGAATTTGGCATTTAACTACATGAACAATTTTTATCGTTCAAAGATGTTTTCTCATTTTGTTTGGCAACACCAGGCAGGCACACATAGTGGAATCTAAAAATAAAAAATGAGAGGTAGACTCTTTTTTATAAAGTGTAGATAAGCTTTTTAAAATCAAAAGTTCCATTTTTTTTAGCAAGGGAGACACTTATTTCTATTCTTTTCCACTCACACTAATTCTGTGCAAATTAAAATGTAATTATATGGATGTTTTTTTTCTACTAAATTCATCCTCAACTCTTTATATAAGATCTGTGAATGAAAAAATAAATATTTGGAAAGACAATGGTGGGGTTTTGTCACCTTCTCTAGAAAACAAAAAGTTAAATACAGGGCACATAAGAGAATCATAGTTCATGAATGTAATACAACATGTAGTCATTCAATCTTCAAAGACTGCAAATATAAATTACGCCTGCATGTGTTCCTTCCTTTGTCATTTAGTATACTCAGAAGCAAAATTGCTCTACTGGGAACACTACAAAACAAGTGGAAAGGTTTAATATAAAGAGAAATTTATGATACAGTGTACTGATATGGAGTAGAACACTGATGAGTTATTTGTTCCTCAGCTTAATTATACGGGCTTGTGTAACTGATTTCAAATCAACTTTTCCTGGCTTTGTAAGGCAAAGAAACAACCACTTTTTAAAATTTAAATTTATTATAAATGTTTTGAATTGACAAACTTTTCATTCATTCAACCCCTTCTATTCCTCAGCTTCATCAGGGATCATAAACAAATATAGGACAGGAAAAGTGGGTCCTGCTAAAGATGAAGGCGGATAGGATTAGGTGCTTAGACTGACATTTTACATCTGTATAAAACACAGTGCAGTCAGACTCGTGGTCTGTGTAGACTTGTTTCTCTGATGAAGATCTTTTTCCCGTCAGATGTAATTCAAGAAATGGCAGGTCACTGCTGATGCACTTGGTATTTGATTTCAAGCATAGAAGTGGGGGAACATCAGAAAGACAGCTCTTGATATTGAAAAGATTCCAGTTAATTGTCACAAACGACATGTGCTTCACAAGAAACATCTGATTCAAACACAAGAATGGAAATATGGGTCTGGCACTTCAAGAATGTGGAAGGTCATGGAAAATACTCATAGCTACCACTTCATTCTCCTTTTTAACACAGTTCTCAGAAAAGGAAATCAACTTGATAGATCAAGGAAGCAAATTCTTCATTTATTTTGACTCCATTGATCGTTTATTTAAGGTCCTATTAATATGTAAAAGAATTTTTAATACACTTCCTACTAACAGACTGTAGACAATAAATGCTACAGTTACTGTGATACCCTTGGTGGAACCATTGTTAATGAAAGTACAAAATATGTTCACAAAATCATAGAAATATATAGCTGAAAGATGATTTGATGGGTCAGAGAACCTTTCACTTAAGGAATTAAAAAAAAATAAATCAACTCACACTTTGTTAATTCCTGACAAATATTTGTCTAATTTTTTATTTAAAATAAATAAAGCAGCGGGGTAGATTATCTATGTGCAAGATACATCTAAAGCCGTAGGTCAAAAAGTTCTGCTCCTGAAGCATGGCACACGTGGTCAGCTGTTGCAGTATTCATAGAAATCTCATCACTTTCAGTACACGTTTTTATTATTCACACTGCCTTCACCCAGAGTTTAGATAGGTAAATAAACAGGAGAAGCCAAGGTCTGGTAGGGGCAAGTAAAAGATCTGAAGAAAACAAGAAACAGTCAATAAATTAAAAAAAAAAAAAAGAGCAAGCAGTTGCAATGCACTCATTCATAATGCGAATAGGAAAAACACATCCGGGAACTGCAGAGCGTATATAATTAAAGCCTTTCGATAGGTCAGCTGGCAGCTGAAGTAGGCCCTGACATCCTAAGGACCACAAGAAGGTGCAGCAGTATAAATGGATTGTGCGTGTAATTATCTCAGAGGGCTAAAATAATGATGTAATTCCAGTACTTCAGAAAAGATCTCAATGTAACTCATTTTTGTGTTCTGTTGAACAGACCATGCCAGTGTGCTTCAGAAGGGAACAATCCTAATTTTTTTTTATCTGAAACCTCTAGTAAATCAGACTAAATGTCTATGGTTGTATTCTGTGTAGTGGCATAAAAAATGCGTGAGGATCTGCATCTGTATCTCCTAGAAGATATTTTTTCTTACAGCTCTCAATTTGCTGTTCAACCTAGAAAAGTTTAAACTGCATTTCAGATATGTTGGTACAAAATATGGCTTTTCCAGTTATACACGGTTTGAATTTCATTAGTGAAAACCATCATACAATAGAGTGATAGTTATCACTTTCACAACTATCACAAAAGTGAAATAAAAGTATATCAGTGTGTCAGCTTTGAGGGAAATTAAGTGAGATTCAGAATCAGTTTACAAAGAAGAAAAAGGAAATCCTATTCATCCATTCAATTTTTAACAGACTTTCAAAGAAATCAGTTTGTCCACCACAGTATTGCATACTTGCATCACAGTATTGTATACTTGGCTATATTTTCCCCAGTCTCACACTAGACACTTCATGGCTTCTGTTACAAGTAAAGGTGAAGAAATAGAAAAAAATAAAACCTAGCTGTTTGCTACTGACTGCAAAATCTCAATCCTGTGCAGACAAAAATATTTTTCCAGTTCAGCTTTCTAGCAGCTCATCTCTGGAATTGTAATTCTACCTTAATGCTGACTGTCTCTGAATCTAAAAATAGCCCTTTTCACGTACCATGTAACACTCAGGTTCAGGTTTATTTGAGCTGATTAACAGATAATCAATGTTTGGCACAAATGCTTGATTAAAACTCACATCCAAAGCTGGATGTGCAGAGCTGAATCTTCTCTACTGTCATTAGATTCTAGATGCTAAAAACCAAACGCTGTAGTTTATAAATAATGCATACATTTGATATTGTCTCTGTAAAGTGAGTTCAACACTTGGATGAGAAGGGCTAACATAAAAACCTTTAATGGAAAATTTTGCATCAGAAATTGGTACACCATGGAAAAAACCACACCAAAATAAGCAAAAATAAGTCACGTGAAACATGCCTGATTATCTGTTGCTAACCTTAAAGAGAGATAAAAACTTAATGGTTCTGTTCCAAACCTTTCCAGAAATTATCTCTTTTTTCTTTCCCTCATGCATGCATGATTTCACACTCTTTTGAATAAGGAGGAAAAAAAGGTAAAGCAAAACAGCCATTTTTCAATAAACTTAAATGTAAATGAATTATTGTTAGGAGGCTATTTTAAAGCCCTTATTATTAACCTATGCAGGAAACTGAACTGCATATTGTTTTTCCTTCAATATGTCACTGCATTTTCATTGTTTTATATTACCTCCATTATACAATATTACATAAAATTGACTTCACCACCAGGTTAAAATCTTCAATTCCATACTTAAATCTTAAAAAAAAAAAAAAAGACCAAAAGCTAACAACAAGAATTACTCATTCTGTTACTGTACTTTATTGCAGATCCCATATTTGGATGACTGGACCCAGATTTTATTAATAATAAAATTATCAAGTATTGACCTTCGGCCAGCTGGCTCTCAATTCTCTTTTCTACAAAAAACTAATCTAAATTAGAAAAAACTCAGGAAAACATAATAAACCATCTCGCCTTCTGAGGCAATATTTGGTGCTCTGGAAACATTCTTGAAAATAGTTCAATAAGGGTTGTGTTTGTTGGGACCATCCATGTACATGTGCCTCAAGAGCTCCCTGCTAAACTAACTAAAAATCACAAAGCAGAGAGCCTGTCAGCATTGTTAATTCTTGCTCACTTCTTTCTAAAATTTATAACTTCTTAATTGAAAAGGGCACAACAAACATTGTGTTCCTGTAGTCACCTCCTCCTTTCCTCCTTTGCCCTCCATGTGAGTGTTGACATTCCTTTCCAAACCAGCAACTTCCTTCAAATGAAAGAAGATCCTTCAATTTCTTTGCATGTTTCCAATTTTCAGTAACAATTTCCTTCGGCTTTATTCAAACCCATATGAAACATAAACTGAGTTAAGCCTTTTGAGCTGCACTTTCTGAATTATTTCCAGACACATGCTGCATTCAATATCTCACATAAAAGATCCATGGAGAACTGCATAACGTCAATTAATTATACAGGTTTTTCTGGATATGACTCAGCGGTTCCTGGGACTTAGTATTTTTTTAGACTCAGTAGAATAGTTTCTGCTTGAGACTAGCTTCCAAATAGTAACCTGCATTATTTCTGTGGCAAACCACAAAATGTCAAGCCGATATGAACTATAATAATGTTTTACTCTTTTAATGAAATATGTTTCATTTAGTAAATACAGACACTACAGTAGTAAATGCACACTTTAAACATGTTAGGAGTCAGTGATATATGAATATCTCAATTTGACAAGTATTTTGTTGAACAGCTTTAACAGCCAGTAATATATACCTCCTACTGTTAAATGTCTATCATGTTTGGAACACTGTTTTTTTTTCCTGAAGCAAATATTGAAAAGCTTTATAAAAAAAAGCTTTATCTGAAGAAATTCTGTAGGGTCATAAGTAGAAATTGTTCTTCTATTTGCATTGAAATAGATGTTATTCTATAACTCACTATTGAATATATAAGATTAAAAAACAAAGGAAAATACCTATAACATCTAAAATTTTTCTGTGCTGAGAAAAGTAACCCACTATGTAAAGAATTAACATGTATGCATCCAAACTGTGGGAGTGTTATATGTAAGTTTTTTTATATTATCAGGTCTCTTCTTTCTAGCATTCTCCCATTCTAACAACACAGGCACAAACACCTGTGCTGACCAAGTATGACTTTCCTCAGCCTGCATTTTCCCACTCAAGTACATCATGCTGTCATGCTAAATCACATGCTTTTCTCCTTTCAGATTAAATCTCAAACTGCATATATTGCTTTCGGTTTTAGACTTGGAGTCACTATTAAAGCACAATGGGGAAAAAATCACAGGATATACTGAATATCAGACTAAATTTACCAAAGGATTTTGCCAGAGTTTGCTTTTTACTTTAGAGAATATGCATTTAGTCACAGAAAATTCAAGACAGTGAAATGTCTGCTTCTCTGCCTCCCAGCTTCTTACTGTCCTCTCTCCATCCTATTCTCTCTAAATGTGCAAAGTATTTCAAGATTCACAAGAGATAATACCGAAGGTATTTCCAGTTTCAGAATGCTATTACTGCTACTGAGAACAGTGACTTCTCCTGCAGCCTAGAATGAAAACACTTAAAAAAGAAGAAAAAAATGCTATGCTTGTTTTAATTACATACAATAAGGCCAAAAGACACATTTTTTTTATCCTAAGATACTAATTAATGTATTATTTAGAACCAAACTTGTGCTGCACTTTAGGAAACACTTTTGGAAGGATCCAATCTGCATGACACATGCAACTGAAGAAACTTGCCAGAAAGCCAGAAATGTCTTTTCACAGTTATAACAACCATGAAAATAAGAGACATATTATAACCTGGTTTGCTGTGCAAGCTTGATGAATCTTCATAAAGCTATACAGAAGAGAAAAAAGCTAATTATCAGTTACACTAAACTGCCAAAAAAGTTATATGTGCTTTAGAGTAGAAAACAGACCAAAATGGGATGAGGGGAACAAGAAATATAATGGTTATGCCAAAAGAAGACAGAGGATTAGCAATTAAAACCCAAATGTGACTGTTGGGTAACAGAGGAGAACTGAAACATGCAGTCTGGCAATAGCATATCAATTTCTGTAATGGATAATTACATGTTAGGCTCTAATGTGAAGGAGATTGCTTTATAAAGCAATCCCTTTATCATGTATTATACCTAACTTGCAAATTATACCAGGAGATAATCCTCCTTTTTCTTGCAAACATTGAGCAATTGCTTCTATAGAGATACACTGGAAATAAAGTACTGCTGCACAGAGTGGAGCCCTTACAAGTTTTTATTGCAAAAAATCAGAACTTACTATGAAATCTATGAAACCTTCATGAGCTTTTTGTAAGAATCACACTGAGATTTTAATTACAGTGGTGTATTTTGGAGTCAAACTAGTAACTCCAAAGTTATAACTAGTTTCTGCTTAATTTTTGATAGCCTTTTCATATTTCCTGTATACATTCCCTCTTCCTGAAACAGACCTATCAGCAACAGAACACCAGTGGGGACATTTTTGTTTGTCAGAAAGGCTGATTAGAGAGTGTGGAATTCTAGGGGAAATCCTGGTTTTATCTTTTCATTGATGGCAGTAAATCAGAGCTTCTGGATATCTGCTGCCAGACCTACCATTATTTACTCCTGTCATAAAGAAAATGCTTCCTATCAGAAATAATTGACTGTCGCTGCTGTTTTAGTCCCACTGTCCCAGGTAATATTCTAAAGACCCCAAAAAGCCAGTATAAGAACTGCATACACTTCTACACCAGAAGAGAGTGGGCAGTTATAATTTTCTGTCAGATTCTTCTTTGGAGAATAGTTCTGAGCTGCTCCAATAAAAATCAATTAACCCCAGTGATTAAAATTAGAAACAAAAAACACTAGTGCTGCTGTTATAAAATACAGTGCAAAAATATAACTAAAGATCTAAACCAGAGATGAGAATAAAAGATACTTGCTAACCGCAAGTAGATGAACCGAACGTGTCATTGCAATGTTGCTGCTGCGCAGGGGAGGGCATTTGTGAAAAAAGGGAAACAGAGACCTCATGACATGGATTGATGTGTCAGTGTGTTTGCTCTGCACTTTTGGTTTGCCACATCAGCAGCCTTGCTTTCCTTGTATTACCACTACTGTTGCTTTGTGTAGATGAAAAAAACATTCCACGTAGGACATTTTTAAGAGAACATTATTAAAAGTAGTTACAATAATTCAGAACAGAAAAGGTTATGTAATATCCTATGCTGACATTTCTGCTTAAAAACGAGTCTGAGAGATTGCATAGACAAGGAGGCACAGTCCGAGTTCAGAGGAAGCATCAGTAAAAAAGATCCTATAACTATAAAACAAGTGAGTAGCAAAAAGTTGTAGCAAGCTGGATTATATCCCTTTAGTTGGGAATATAGTGGGAACTCTAGTAGGAAATTACAAAATCTGTACTGTGTATAGCATGTTTCTTATGCCAGACAAATGGAAGGCAGCAAATGTAACAGCAACACATAAGATGAGCCTGGAGAATTTGTAGGACTAGCATACACTGTTTCTATGAGCTCTGTACACCATTGTCAGAGACAGGCTCCCAGCCAACAGAGTCCTTCGGAGTGACCCAAATATCTATGAATTTTGAATATAATTGCCCTGCTCATTGAAAGCTCAACTGAGTTTGAAGTTTCTCCTTCCTAATACTTGCTTGGGGTAGCTTGAAAGTCATATTTTCTCCAATCAATTCTGATAAAGAGTCTGTGGAAAGGAAACCTGTTCTGCCTATGCACTCCATCCCTGGCTTGTGTTCTACACACATTTGCTCCCAGATGACCAACTGTGAGCTACATACCTGTCATTAATCAATTATTGCCAAATTGTTGGTAACTATTGCCCAAAATAAATGTTAAAGGTAAACAAGATGAATCAACCAGAAAGGCCATTATCTCTCAAAGACATCCAGTGATCATACTCATGTGACTATGGCTGTGAAAGTACAGCAGATAAAACCATCTGAAGTAATTTCAGAATAAAACTAATTAAACCATATATTAGAGAATGATTTGTGCTTGAACCATATCCCATGTTGCATTGTGTAGCCATTGTGAGTCAGACCAGGTCTGCTGAAGGATATGAAAGCTGCTAAGTCAGGTAACAGAAGTGTTGTTTAAACTGGCCAGCCAGTGCAAACACAATGTAAGGTACAAACCATCAAGATTTATGATACAGCAAACACAGAGCTAGGATTTCAAAGGAGAGCACATGAAAAACATCAATGCCCAGAAATCTAAACAAAACAACTGTAAATTGCAGTAGATAAACCACAAAAGAGGCTCAGAGGAGAGTGGATTTTGCAAAGGCATATCTTAACTCCAGTTTACTTAGTCACTCTAAGCAGTGAATATACAAAGCCACTATATCAAATATAACTATTTTGAATGTAGATAAAAACATTCTCCAACGCACTATGGATGTCATTATCTGTATTTTTTATGTCTTTGCCACATCAAGAAGACAGTCATAGGCTGGTGGATTATTACTGGATAGTGATGTAGCAAGCTGTGTTCCCTAAATCCATCTACTTGTTACACTTTGAGAGATTTCTAGCTGAACCTCAATTACACCTTCAGATGTTTGAGGAATAAAAAATTTCTACTTGCTTACTTGACCCTTCTATTTACTGCTAAATAACCGTGCTTCTTCTTTGAAGTGACTGTCAGGGCATAAATTCACTACAGGTCACTGCTATCATTGTTCCCCCACATGCACCAGACTGAAGCGAGCTAAGAGGGTGTAGGGTGTGAATTTGTTAAGGAATCATTGTGGAATTGCCTTGCCAAGTGCTACACAGTAAACAGAAACATCTGCAATTCCATAGTGTTTGGTGAAGGCATGGCTGGAAGTTCAGATGGCTTCTAAGGGGTGTCAGGAATCTCTGAGCCTGACTAGAGTGCATTAGGATCACATCTTGTGGCTCTTTCATGTTACTGTCATAGCAGATTCCAACACAATCTCCTGCTCTGCATAAAAATCTTTTAAAATAAATATTTTAAAATAGCTAGTTTCTTTATGAGGAAGACTACTGACAAGAAGGCAATAAAATAATTTGGTTATGCACTGAATACACATTCACAAGGCCTCACAACAGGATAACAATGACAAAAATGCTGGTTTGAAAATCCCAAGAATATTCAAAAACCTCAAAAGCTTTTGTAAATGGTCTTGACGAGAAGGGGAGAGTGCAGGAAGATGTCCCCCATATGAATTGTCTCTCTGTGGGACACATGCAACCACTGTAATTGTCAACAATGTCCGCCAGGCGGCATTCAGAGTACAGAAATGAAGACACAGCTTCACTTGGGTTGGTGCTCACTCTTGCAGAAAAAAATAAGAGCTATCCTGACAATCCTGATAATACTCTTATCACACCATAGGCCACCAAACAACAGCACACCCAAGCAATCCCCTTAATCAGCAACATGATATACTTAATCCAACATCTACAGACAATAACCCCACCAGCAAACAGCACATACAGCAAATAAGGTGCTGTACCATAGAGCTCTAAAGCCAAGTCCCACTGACAAAATGAACGGTGTTCTCCACAGTGACATCTTAGGAAACATAATTAATGCTTATCAGAATTTTGTTTTAAGATACTCTGGCCAAATCTGTCATTATTTCAGCCACTTGAGCCCCACACTGGGCACCAAAAAGAACTGTCATGGTTTCTACCTCAGCTAGCAAAATAAATACCACAACAACTGCTCACTCACCCTCCCACCTCCCCACTCCTTGGAATGGGGGAGAGAATTAAAGGGGTAAATGGAAAAGAGACTCAGATTGGTAAAAGAACAATTGAATAACTAAACTACAATAAAATTTAAAGCAATAATAATAATATATACAAATATACAAATGAGGGATACACAGTGAAACTGCTCACCACCCGACGACCAAGGCTCAGACCGTTCCCAGCTAACAATCCCAGAGCAGGGAGAGTCCCAAAACCACAATCCCAGAAAAGAGATAAGAGCCTGAGTGTCCGAGACTGAGAGCTGACCGAGAGAGTGAGACGACCCAGACAGAGGGGTGACTCAGAGAGAGATGACCTGGAGGAAGTGCACACTTCTGGACAGATCCTCATCTGCAGACTGGGCATGACATGCATGATATGGAATAGACCATTGTCCAATTTGGGTCTCAATCCTAAACCTAAGGTCAAATCCTAGGCCAGTAATTTGGGCTGTGCTTCCTCTCAGCTTCTCCTGGCCCAGCAGAGAAGCTGAAAAGCCCTTGACTGTCCTGACAACAACTGTAAACATCAGTATGTCATCAGCCTTCTTAGCACAAATCCAAGACATAGCCTCACACTAGCTCCTATGAAGAAAGTCAATTCTGTCTCAGCTGAAATCAGGACAGCTTAATGATCCTCTTGTGTAGAAGATGCTTAAATACTTTTTAAATAGAAGATGCTGAGATGTGTGACAGCAGATTTGGAACACAAAGACTGAAGCATCTTCACTAGAGGGCAGAACAAATTCTAGAAGCGAAAACCAGGCTAGCACTTAGTGATTGTATTTATTTTTCTGAGGACTTTGGTACAAGTAAGGCTGGAAGGAAAGCATAGACTGGGAGTCTTAATTGAAAGCACTAAGCTGGGAACCTTGGGACAACTCAGTTCTCAAGCTAAAGGATTGATACTTCTAGCCTGCTCTCAAGCAATCAAATTGGTCACAGTCTGAAAAAATGAGAAATAGTTCACCACTCTGAATGAACTTCCCACTTATGACCTCCTTGTTTGATATGAATTCGACCGCCGAAGAACATACTTCAGGCTCCCGGAATGCTAACACACAAATGTAATACATCCAATATTCTCAGGACTGATTGATTCCCACACATAAATGAGAGACCTCCTGTTTCTATGTTGTTGGTGATACACAACAGAATATGAAGGTTACACATGCTGAAGTACTTCAAAATGTAGGCAAGATTTCTGAAGGGCCTCTCAGATTAAGTTTCTTAGTCTAAAAAAACAGTGTAGGATTGGAAGTAAATAAGTGAATTTGAAAGAAAAGTGTCCCTTAAATAAATCCAAGTGCGGATGTTCTGCCAGTGTATAAATGAAAAAAAAATTGATAAGAGGAGCAGTTATAGACAGAGTCCCAAAATTTTTATGATAGAATAAAGCTGCAGTCACAATTATATGCATTGCACATAAAATATGGTATAGAGCATAACCTTAGAAATGCTGCAGTGCAACAACATAAAGCTTGTTAGGCTATTACAACCTTGCTATTCTTTTGTTGTTGTTGTTGTTGTTTTGTTTTGTTTTGTTTTGTTGTTGTTTTTGGTTTTGTTTTTGTTTTAGGATCTTTCAACATTTGAAAATTGTCCCAAGCCAGCTAGGATACAGCTGTAGGAAAGTTCATGAAGCAATCTTACTAGTAATAATAATGAAGAAATCTCACTAGGAATATTGTACTATAGAGAGCTCCTGTAACCTTTTTTCCCTTCACCAGGAAACTGTTAACTGTTTCCATTTGAATCATACTTCCAGGAGACTGCTAGAGACACTTGGAGACATGGAAAACTCCAAGGGTAAGGCTGATCATAAACTGAAGATGTTTCCTAAACCTTGCTATATTACAACTTATTTATTTCAAAATAAAAATATTAATCTTCTTTAGGCCCAACGTAGATGTTATTCAGCACCTGAAAGTGTCTACTGTAAATGTCGTTCCTCCTGAAGTAACAGGGGATTTGGTTCCTAGGACTGGAATATTAACTACTTCCTGCTCGTGGAAGCATCCCCGGAGAGAAATAGGGTAAGTGACAGAGAAGAAAAAGAAATAATAACCACATACGTACAAGGGCACAGATGTACATTTTCCTAAAGTCCGACATTGTTCCTACCCTTTTGTACAGAGACATGAAAGCAAGTTATGAAAAGGTGAGAGCATCCAGTCTTTCTATTTCACAGGTGCCTTCAATTTCCCAAAGAAATTGATTTTAATAGAAAAAGAAAAAAATATTAAAAAGATTTAAAAAAGACAGTTTTACTGGATAGTATAAACTTGTCCCTTTTCTGCTTCTCTTGACACCAGTGAGTATTTATAGAGAGGCAGCAAAAGTGCAAGTCGAGAACTTGACTCCTGAATACAACTGCAATTGTGCTTTCATTCTGAAAGTCAAATGAAAATTACAGGTGGATTTAGCCTGACTCTGGAGTCATTAGAGGTGCTCAAGGTGTCATGAGGGTGTGGCAAAAAAACAAAAAAAGGTTTCATTCTTGAGTGTTAAGAGTGAAGTGGACAAGAGTGGAAAGTAAGACTGAATGGACCTTTGTGTTACCAATGTTGAGTAATGTCTGATCGTGGAATATTTATGAAAGCCTTTTTCAGTTAGAGGGGCACACTTTCACAGCTTGAGTCAGGAAAATCCCATCATCTCTACAGATGCTGAAGTTTGTGGATATAATAAATATTTAACTCCTAATGGGTCACGGCATGAAAGAATACCAAAGCATACGCATTTATTTCTGTGGCACTATTGCACACACTTCCCTTGCCCTTAAAGCAAGATGTCACAGGACTAGAAAAGAAACGTTTCTTCCATGAGCACAAGGACACAACAACAGTGATTCATCCTTAAGATTATGGCAGTACAAAACATAGTTGCAAACCAGGTTGATTCACCACCTGTTGAATTTCGCCATTCACTAGGATAGCCACTCACAGCTTCGTCTGCTGTTGAAAAATATCTCAGATTCCAAAACAGGTCAGGTTAAACCTGTGGTTGACTCAGAGAGAGGTAATCATTCCCTTGAGTGATTATTTGAGAAAAGACCTTACACTGACAGGCTATCTGATGGATGAGTGGGGATGTTTTTCACCTTGTATCCACCCGACAAGGGCAGTCCACAAAGTCTTGAATCACTTGCCAATTACAGCTCTCTTCCAAGAAACAGGCTGAGGTCAAGACTGTAATCAGCTTCAACTACATCCAAATAACCATGTACTTGGTTACCGAGACCATCATATTTAAAAAAAAAAATGGAAAACATTGAATACTATGATAACAGAAAGTTACAATTTCATTACTGTTCTTCAATTGTAATAGAAAAAGCTCCCCCCCACCAAGCAAAAAAAAAAAAAATCTGCTTTAATCAGGGAAGTAATATTGACAGTACAAGATGTTCAACATGTTACTTGGAATTATACTTCTATACTTCCTGATTCTATTCATCCACATAACACAGTGATGTCTAAAAATGTTAATGAATTTAGAAAATATACCAATATTGAATTTGTTACTTCATCACTGCAATAAATATTCACTACAGAACTTCAGAAAAATAAGAACATGTCCATGAAAAGTCACATTTTATCATTCTTCCTGACTGCAAAAACACCTCCCTATAAATTAAGAGCAGTGATACTGCAGGTGTAAAATCAGAAGGAAAATATCCAGAGTAATAGATCTTTAAGAAGGAACGAAAAAGACAAAAATGGGAGGGATGGGGATCTCTCAAAGAAAAAAAAATTCTATACTCATCTATATTCATAAAGATTAATAACTGCAGATAATTTTTTCTTAAAGTTAGTTTGGTAAACCAGTAACAAATGGAAGAGTTCTGAAGCAGCACTCCTAATTCAGCATGTTATTTCAGTTTTTATGGTAGGCTAATTTAATCACAGGAGGTGGTACACTTGTACTAATCCATATCAGGCTTCACAACAGAAGGTCACATATTTAATATGGTTATTTCAAAGGAAAAAAAATTATCAAATATTTTCTAATGAGCTCTTCTAAAGAAAAAGATGGGAATTCACCTGTGTCTTCTGTACAGAATCACTAATGTGAATATCTCTGCTTTACATGGAAGTATAAGAGCTAATTATTGCTTAGATGCATTAGTGGTAAATTATCAAATATGGGCAAGGCAGGGATATCACCCCTTACCTCTGAGACTATCCCTCTGAGAGGGATATCACCCCTTACCTGTCTGATACTTGTTTGGAATCCTGTGTCCAGTTTGAATATCAATCCTCTAGGAAGTTTATTGAAAACTGAAAAAGGTTCACAAAGAATCAGTAAAATTAATTTGAATTTGGAAACCAAAAGGTACAAGCGCTAAAATAGTTTTATTTACTTTCTAAGAGAAAAAGGTGAAGTTCCTAAACACAGATTAAAAATTAATTGAAAAATATTAAAGATATCTGATTCAACATAGTATTTTAAATCTAGCCAAGAATAGGCAAAGGTATTACACAGGTAGTTCTTGAGCTAAACAGCAACAAAAGCCAAAAGCAGACAAACATTTCTGTCACTGAAAGTAATTAAATGCTGGGCCAGCTTGTCAAAGGACGTCATGATGGATTTTTAACTTGGGTTTTTACAGAGAGATTAGTTTTTAAATAGGAATGGTTTAGGTCTATTAATTATTGTCTCAGTCAAAAAAATTCTAAAATTCAGAAAGCAACTGCTTCTTAAAATAATTCTGTAAGAAAATGGTAAGGAAGCAAAGGGAAAATAGGTAACTTTTAAAGTATGACTTTTAGCAGATTATTATGATTTTTGAAATGATAATTCAAAGGTGATATCCTCTCAGTGAATGGGTCAACATCTCAGCTGATCAAAAATTCCTTCCTGTCTTAATGACATTTTTATTATTACTGAACTATTAAAGCAATTTTGATTGTGCACAAATGAACTACATTTCATTATATCTCAATTGCCAACCTGCTAAACAACAATTTTAGCACCATATTCTGCCTTCAGTCATACCTCTTTACTTCTGAAAACAATTACTCATGTTCGGATAACCTGATTCATATCAAATTGCTTATCCAGCCTTAAAATTTTCTGGAATGTGAACTCTGAGCTTTGTGATGATGAGAAAGAGGGAGAGAGTTCTCACTTGTCTTCAAATCCCAAATGTCTTTCAAGTCTGGCATTTACATAGCCATATTTTTGTAAGAGCAGGACTTCAATTTGTAAAATAAAACTCAGAGGTCTTAAAGTTAATTCAGACAATCTAGATTCACATTGTATAAAATATACATAATGAACACAGTAATTTTTTTTCAAATACATTAAAAATTTAGAAAACTCAAACTGTGTAAAATCCCTTTTATCACCAGTTACAAGTTACAAATGAAGGCAGAGCTCCAATGCACCTCCTATACTTGGGATCTTGATAGGTGTTCAGTGTCAAACATTTTTTTGAGAGTACAAGTACTTTTGCTGTCTTTCAAATATAAATTTAAGTCTCAGGCATCAAAGGAGGCAACTCAGATGGCATGTTAATGTATTTTAAATATTTAACAATTATATCCTAAGGCTAAATAACATCTGACTCAGTGTGAAAAAAATGTTTTAAAATTAAAAAATAGTCAAGGACTTTACTCAGATGATAGATCACTTTCCAAGTGGACAGACTACATCCTCCTATAGTGGCAGAATATGGTCTTACTCTCCAAGGGAACACTTACTGCACATGAGCATTATGGATTATCTGCACAAATTTGGGCTTTCCAGAAATACCAGATTCACTATACACACATTGCAAGATAAATTTCGGACTGCTTTTCCAGTGCAACAGATACGCATGGGCTGCAACCATCAGAGAAATTTATGCAGGCTGTGTCTTTTTCGTGTTGTTCCTGAAAGCTCCTCAGACACAGGCAAGAGGTGGCTGTATATAGATTTCTTCCACCAGCAGCAATTGTCTTTACTGGTGACCTACAGCCACCCTATTACTTGGTAGAGAAAAAGTTAGAAAAAATGTTGATTCAGCATCAGCTTGTGGGTGGCTTGTTTGCTGCATTTGAAATCCTTGACCAGGTATTTTCCAAGAAAATGGGTCTGACAAGCAACAAAATGTGAGCTCCAAGATGACTGACTGATCTTCTGAAAAGACCATTTGAAAAGGAAGGGTGAGAAGGGAGACAGGTTCATTTCTAGGCCTCACTGACATGACATGCTGTCTCATCTTATCAGTCAAGGTACTAAAGAAAGTTCTGGACAAAATAACTCCAACACTCCTAATGCGCACAGCAGATACACCCACATATTTGCATAATAATTTATCTTTAATACAAGAGAGGGCATAAGGTTTTCTAAATGGAAATAGTATTAGCAATTAACTTTGAAATGCATTATATTAGCTTTGAAATATATGTAAACTAGGTAATAAGGATCATAGAATCATATTAATCTGATAAAGGTTTGGGTTGGAAAAGACCTTAAAGATCATCAAGTTTCAAACCCCCTGCCATGGGCAGGGACACCCTCCACTAGACCAGGTTGCTCAAAGCCTCAACCAACCTGGCCTTGAACACCTCCAGGGATGGGGCATCCACAACTTCCCTGGGCAACCTGTTCCAGTGTCTCACCACCCTCACAGGAAAAAAATTCTTCCTAGTATCTAATCTAAATCTACCCTCTTTCAGCTTATACCTGTTACCCCTTGTCCTCTCCCTACACTCCCTGATCAAGAGTGCCTCCCCATCTCTCCTGTAGGCCCCCTTCAGGTACTGGAAGGCTGCTATTAAGTCTCCTCAGAGCCTTCTCTTCTCCAAGCTGAACAACTCCAACTCTCTCAGCCTGTCCTCATAGGGGAGGTGCTCCAGCCCTCTAACCATTTTGATGGCACTCCTCTGGACTTCCTCCAACAGGTCCATGTCTTTTTTATGTTGGGGACCCCACATCTGAACACAGTACTCCAGGTGGGGTCTTATGAGAGCAGAATAGAGGGGGAGAATCACCTCTTTCAACCTGCTGCTAATGCTGCTTTTGATGCAGCCCAGGACACGGTTGGCTTTCTGGGCTGCAAGCACACACTGCTGGCTCATGTTGAGCTTCTCATCCACCAACACCACCAAGTCCTTATCTTCAGGGCTGCTCTCAATCCGTTTTCCTCCCAGCCTGTATTTGTGCTTGGGATTGCCTCAACCCACGTGCAGGACCTTGCACTTGGCCTTGTTGAATTTCATGAGGTTTGCATTGGCCCACCTCTCAAGCCTGTCAAAGTCCTTCTGGATGGCATCCCTTCCCTCCAGCATGTCCACCACACCACACAGCTTGGTGTCATCGGCAAACTTGCTGAAGGTGCACTCCATCCCACTGTCCATGTCACCAACAAAGATGTTAAACAATGAACATTTTAAACAAATAACATTTTAATATGTGTCCTCATAATGCATTAGTGAACTCAGACTGTTTTTCAAGAAATGCTAATCTTAGTAACAACAGGGTTTTGACAATACTGTAATATAACCTATGAGTTAAATTATTCAAAAGTATAGGTATTGCTTACAACTAATGTATATTGGATAGTTTAGGTAGAAAAATGGCATTCTGGAGGACTCTGAAAAAGAATAATTTTGGGACTATTGATTCAAAACAGATAATGTGCCTGGAGAAGCACGTATATTAATGCTTCTGTAGTGATATGTGAAAATAATGGTAAAGTCTATCAGAAATAAAGACTGGACAACCACAGCCGGAAATTACTTTCAGAGATACTACTGGGGAAAATGACCACAGAAATTAAAACCAGAGATGTTGTATCAGGTTAAACCATCTGTCTCACTGGATTTAGGCAGCATTCAGCCTGGTTGGACTGAATTTTCTACAAGGTGCTAAAGAATGAATTGATAACTAACAGAGAAATAGGTCAGAGAACCAAAGGAAGAACTATCCTATTAAAAAAAATAGCTAAAACTTCTTTATAATCTTAATAAGATATGCAATAATTTGTAATTATATATGAAGAAGTTGGGGAAGAGAATTCAGGTGGTACCGCAGGGCAATATGAAAATACCAACGATAACACAAAATAAGGCTGTTTAGCATATTTTCAGTGATGCTGGCTTATATTGGGTTTAGGCAGAGATGGAGCCAGTATTCCCACAGCAGCCCTCACAGTGCTGGGTGTCACACTGGCAGCCAGCAGGGTGTTTGTAACACATCTTGGGAGGGGCGGAGCTGGGACAGCTGACCCGGATTGGCTGTTCCATACCATGTGACATCAGCTCAGCCATAAAAGCCAAGGACAGGGAGGAGGAGGGGGGCATTTGTTACTGTGTTTGTCTCTAGGAGTAACTGCTCTGTTTATTGAAGCCCTCCTTCCTGGGAAATGGCTGGACATTGTTTGCTGATGGGAAATAGAGAATAAGACCTTTGTTGTTTTTTTTTTGCTTCTGTGCATGGCCTTGGCTTTTGCTTTAATTAAACTGCTTTTATCTTAACCCACAAGTTTTTCATGTTTTTCTTCCCTAAGCCCCCCCCCTTATTTTGCTGAAGGGGGGAGTGATACAGGGGTCTGAGGGGGCACCTAGTGTCCAGCCAAGGTTAACCCACCACACTGCTTAATCTCTCATCTTTGTTATAAGAATACCTAGGTCTCAAATGAGTTAGCAAATTTAACTGACCTAATCAGGCAACTGAAAAAACCCCAGGAAAAATCAACTAATCTTTCCTACTCCATAAGAGAGAGCACAAGAAGGTAAAGTAACTTGAAATAAGATATTTTAATGTGATTTTTGTGATGCTGATCCACATGGGTCTACCTAAATTGGATCATGGAGTCTTGCAGTGGAGTGCAGACCATATATTGGTCAGAGATTAGCCAAAGCAACTATGAGGCTGTTTGAGTTAATCATAATGCAAAGCTCATAATCACAACAATGCAAGGACCTACCAAAACCTGGTAATGGTTTTCACAGGGTTTCTATTAACTCATTGAATCAAACTGCAGAACACAGTGATATATGTAATCTGTGATGTTATGGAGGCACCAACTTGAAGCCACATGAAATAAAGCTCCTAAAATTTGGAGTTGCTAATTGCTAATAAAAGAGACATTGAGTTAAATATTATGTAGGTTACATTTTAAATGTCCTTAAGATAGAAAGACATGAAGTCAAAACTGGACTGGAAGCTAACATAAGGGCATAAGAGCTAAAGCTGAGAATCTCTTTGCATTGTATGTGAGCAAACAATGCATTCTGAATTCAAACTGTGTGTATCTATATAACTAAATCTGTATATCCTTGGTGTGTCAAAAAAATCTGACTTTCGGAAGCTGAGTGAAGGAAAATGATGGGAAAATCAGACAGAAAAATTCTCATAAAGATTAGGAATTCTATAGGAAGATGGACAAAATGTTGCAATCTAGCAATGAAAAGAGATGATTTGTTTGAAAACCCATTTTCCTTCTGTGGTATAGTAGCTACATTAGTTATAAATGTGAGAGTAATACTAAATACATGGAAAAAAGGGGTAATAACAATCTGAATAAATTAGGATGTATAGGAAACTTAGGGAACTAATGGCAAAGGAGGAAATCCATTATTAAAAGCCCTAAAGCTCTGGCGATAGACATTTAACGTTTCTGTTTGGGTTGCATATTAACAAGGATAACATCACAGAGTTAATATAGCAGTGTAGTTGATCTTCCTGATTTCTGAGACATTAACCAAATGACTGACACAAAGCTAATGGCCAGAAAACATATACTGCCTACTTAAGAGTGAGGGTGAATCTGAGAGTGATCAAGAGAAACAAACATGAATCACCAGGTGA
>WKFP01014308.1:1100512-1121086 GCA_011057875.1 Pterocles orientalis | reverse complement strand
TTTTCTCCTAAGCATTGACAAAACTGTGTTCTTAAAAAATGTTTACTCTTCTACTCAGTAGACCATGAAACTAACTAGCTCTAAATATCTTGCTTAAAAAAAAATCTTTAACACGAACTTAATTTTTTTATAACTAAAAAAATACATAGATTTTGTTTCCTTTGCTTTTTAAGCCGTAAGTACTGAAAACTAATAAAAGTTCTCAAAACTTGGTAGAAATCATGTGTATTTCACTTTTTACCACCCACACTTACTGATAGCTAGGACAGTGAAAAAAGAGAGTCAATAGATGTAACTAGAGGGCATTTATAGATTTTTATTAAAAGGGAATTCAGCCTTGTGGAGAATATGTAAAAGTAAAGGCATTTACAGTCATAGGCAAACACTGTGCGATGTATAATATCCTTTTGCTTATGGTGACTTTTTGACAGTAGGAATGTAGCATTTACTTATTCAAAGTAATCAAATTAAAGAAATTCTTTGAAAATATAAATTCTATATTGACTATCCAGTAGGAAGTAGGGGAAATAAATATGAGTTTTCTCCTTGGGGGAGATAAAAGAGACCAGTATCCCATCTCTTTCTCATGCCCAGGTTATTCTCAAAAATTTCTCTAGGTTATCACTTAAAGTTACAAAAGAGTAAAGCTGAGCAATAAGGTTCTAATATTCTTCCATTTCATAGCAGATGAGGCAATTTCCATTTACTCAGACCCATTTTATATAACATAACTAACAGCCAAACTGCAACAGGAATGAGACCCTTGTGTTTGTGAACTGCATCACAACTGCTCACCACAGAGTAAAGCTGAGAGTTCTCAGATCAACTGTCTGCTTACTTGGGTCTAATATTTTTGCTCTTTTTTTAAAATATACTAGTAAGCTTCCAAAAGTTATCCAGCTCTTTCTTTGACATCTCTTCTTCATTTGCAGCTACAGTATTTACCTACTTTTGATCTCTGTGGATGTAAAGCACTAGTCAAGCACACTATCATTGGGAGTGAAAATTAGTCTTGAGAACAGAGCTCTTCAGCAGACACTGACCGGGCAACACCAGAAGATTTTTCGGCAATAATGGACCAGCCTTTGGAAGATGATTCTGCGACATCGGACTGCTTAAAGCAGGCACCTAAGGGCTGAAGGCACCTATTAAAAATTCCCTTGGCTAGCAAGTTTTTTTTCTTATCTGCCTATTTATGTTTTTCAGAACTGCATCCAGAACTTGAGACTTCTAGTATGAAAACACCAGAAGGGGAAGAGCTTTCCTCTTATTCATTCTGCCCTGGAGTGGCCTTCTGACCAGTCATGCAAGGTGCACAACCTGGTCAGGTGCACATGTGTGCATGGCTCCAAATCAACTACAACACATGCTGCTGTCTACAAACGACTTGCTAGTGTTATTTGAGCAGAATTATTTAACTTCACTGGAGTTCTGTGTCAGTGGTTTCTATCTAATACTCACTCACCTGCATCTAAGTAGTTGTTTCAACAGCTGGTATAATTGAATTTATCTTGTTATATATGAAGACTTAATTGAAAAAACTACTTCTAAGGAATGCCTGAAATTTCTAATATTAAAATTTACATATTTTTTTTTTCTTTTGCACACTGTCAGCTCAAGCTAATCATTTCGCATTTTGGTCCATGATTGCTCTCATACTTCATAATTCTGCACATAACTCTCTTTGACATCAAGACTGACCTTAAGAAAACAGCAGAAAAGCCCCTATGTTTATTACAAGCTATTTCTAGTATGAAGTGCTAGTGATTATGAATCCTCTGAAATATACATTCTTCCGTTTCCATCCATGAACAACACTGTTAAAGGAAAATCACTGTCGAACTGTTGAAACTCTCAGGAGATCATAGCCTGGATGACAAAACAGCTTCAGTGGCTGCTAATTTCAGAGCAAGCACAAGTAACTTCAGTCTTGTTTCCAAGTCATATCCAGTCCTAGTCAAAACCAGTTGTAAATATCACAAGCAACTTCCTGTTGTGTCCATGGTTTTGCTCTGTTGAATGGGAAGTTGTCAATAGCCAGGACTATAAAAATGGAATTAGAAGCTGCTTTGACATTGTAGAGGAATCAAATATTTCCGTAATTTAACTCAATTATTACAATTCTAGCTGCAAAGTTCTACTATTGCCATTCCCAGGGCTCCTGAGCAAGATCAGATACATACCAATAATATAGAAATGTGCAATCCACATTTCACAGTAACATACATGATTACTTCTATGCTTTTTTTTTCCTGTTAGAGGTACTAACAGCTATAAGAGTATTTCCTAACAAACAGGTTATTCTTATGTAAATATTTTTGATCAGTCATATCCTTTACCTATCTTCTCTGAACTTTATTTCTAATGGTGTAGGTTTCAATGCTTACGTTCATGAAGATGAGATTATTCCGCTGTTTATTTAATTAATAAGTGATTTAGCTTTTGAAAATCAATCCAGGTTTCCCAAGAAACGTTAGGACAAAATTATTTTAATTTAGCAAAGGGCTGATCTCATGATGCTTCAACCACTGTCTCCAACAACTAACCCAGAATAACTGACATACAAGGAAGATATTCACATACAAAACCTCTTCCATATCTTGATCAAGTTCATATGATCCTTATATATGAAGATCACAATCTTTTCAGAAAAGTACTAAAAGTATACTGAAATCATATAAACTGACATCCCGACTATTGCAAAATATTAAGAAGCTAATATACTGCATATTTGACTTGCTCAGTTCTTGTTTCTCATTTTAATTGTGAACAACTTTTGTAAAAAATTGCCATACAAGAAATATGATTAATTCTAAGTTTATATCTGGATACAAAGAAACATTCCTCACTAGGTATCAGTACATTATTCCTTACATCTAATACATTACTGTTTTAAAAAGTCAGTAAAATTTATTGAGGAGGACATAACCTAATTCATGAAAAGGTAAATATTTAACCTGGAGACAAAGTCTCTGCAATCCACAACCCATGGGAGTGCATAAATGCTACTTATCACTTTAGGAGCTGTCATACAATATTAAAAACATCTATTTGAAAATACTTTTATATCAACAGTAAAACCACTCAGCAGTTAAAGGCAACTAGACAAAACCACAGAAAGCATACTGTTATCCAAGTGAGTGCAATACATCATAAAATAATATTTAACCTAGAGATAAAGGCTCTGCAACCCACAAGCTACAAAAGTGTATAAATCTGTTCTGCTACTTATCACTTTAAGAGCTGTCATACAATATTAAAAACTTATATTTGAAAATACTTCTCTTACAACAACAATCACTCAGCAGTTGAAGGCAACTGGGCAAAACCACAGAAAGCATACTGTTATCTAAGTGAGTGCAGTACATCAGAAAATAAGTATAAGCAAGTGTAGACAATTTTTATTCTGAAAATATTTTCATAAATAATGAAAATAATTGCATACTATTATACACATAACTTGAAGAATGTCAAGGAAGCAGAATATTACTTACACTTACGATAGTAATTATGACACTGAAAAGAGGAAAATGAGATTTTGCTATTAATTTACACAAATTGCTCCTGATTCTTCCAAATTAATGTGGAAGTGGTTCACAAAGTTCAGAATCATGATAAACCAGTGTGAGAAGGAAGATAAGTTAGCTTCAAGCTCCATGATAGGGACTAATTCTGAAACCTGGATTTCTACCAAAACTTCAAGTATGATTTCCAGAGTTCAGTTTTGGCATCCTGTGTCGGGTGCACTGTGCTACAGATCATTACTGAATCTATGGATGATTTCCAGATAGAGGTAGAATGTGCTTTATACACCATAAATTATTAATTTGTATAAAACATGCAAAAAGATCCCATTAGGACATACTAACCTTTGAGGAAAAAAAAAAAAAAAGGATATAACCTATCCAAAACCTGCAATCCAAAAACAACTGCAAATGTCCTTATACAAACAACATTTTCAGAAAACGGAGACTAACTTCCTCACTGATTGCTGGAAACCCAAGTGGATAGTCTGAGTACACTTGTAAAATTAATTTTTTCTTAACATTCTACTTAAAACCATCTCTAACATTTGCACAATTTTGTGATGCATATACTTTTCATTCATGGGTGGAAATGAAAAGCCTTGATACTTAATCTCATAACAATTTTTTCAACTCCCTTGTAAAAGTATACAAATCTTCTTTCTTTCTATTGCAATCAATTCAGATCTTTAATTTTCAAGCTCAAGAAAAAAACGCGGAACAAACAAGCCCTGTTCCAGAACTACAAGAAAAAAAAGTCACTAAGCCCCATTTTCATACACTGTTTGTATCTATTGTTTCTCATGTAAAATGACTTTTATCTCATCCACAGCAGTTGAACACCACAGGGGAATGGGGCATATATGTCCTCCTGTGGTTTCATCTATCTGGCATGCTGGAAACCTGTCCTGCACAAGGGAAGAAGAAACTTTAAGGCTCCATGCACATGTAGCCTGCCAATTTTTTCACCAGTAAAGCAGAGGAAACAGGCAGCTGAACAAGAAACTTATTTCTCACAGAAATCTCACAACCACTTACAGGCAGCTTCACCACGTTTCTAATTGTTTTTCTATTGTCAGCTTCCCCAGCCATAAAACCAAGTACAGACAACAAGCAGGTGCTAAATTTTGCCAGGGAACCCAACCAGATGTGTCAAACGGACTTGACAGAGTAGACGGAAACCTGACGACCAACCTAAAAAGTAAATACTGCCTTTTTTTACGAATTTCTTCAGCCTCTAATGCCAGAGATAACTTTTATCATGACATTTCTCAAGTTGATTGACATTTCTATTTATAATTGAACAGAAAACAAAAAGTAGAATTTCATACACTCAGAGGGAATCTCTCCATTGTCATTTAAACTCAACAGAATGCACTCTAATGGATACATAAACTGTTTATAAAAATGCACTTAATAACGCATTTTTGTGTGTCCCTGCAGAATTTTCAGATTCTGTAATCAATACTAGCAAGTTCACACAAGACATCAACATAGAGAAACAGTGAGTGAACTTCCTTATTTAAAATCACTTGAAGAGAAGACTGCATTTCTTGAAAGGGTTAGCTAAACAGCATTACTTTAGACCTTTTCATAGGAGCAAATTTTGCTTATATTCTCACTTGTTAACACATTAAACCACAATCTCAGTCAACAAAGCTCCTCTTTTCACAGGCATAAGTATATATACTATACTCAAATGCCAGTTTACAGGAAGATTTGAGAATACAATATTTCTTTAATATTTGAGAAACAGACCATTTCAGTCTGGAACCTAATAAAACCCTGGGAAGCAGTGAATATCATTATGTTATCAACTATGCTGCAATCAGTGTTTTTTTAGCCTAAATCCTCATATGGTAAGAATAACAGCACTTTTAGAAATAAGGTAAAAATAATCAAGATTCCACCAGCTTTTACAAATAAAAAGCACTTTTAAAATACAGTAAGCTTCTTATTTTTAATTGTTATTAGTTTATAAACAAGCAATATTGCTAAGAAGAAAGGAAATGATCTAAAATAAACAAAGTATCAAGGAATAAAACTTGCACTTGATTGCCCTAAGCAAATGTTAAAATTGCTTATTTTGAATCTGAGTAACTATAGTTCTTCCTCAAGCACATTTGAAAATGTTAACAGTAATTCAAATATTCAACAGGTTTTAAAATACTATAAAGTATCTATTTTGGTATTATAACAATCCCAGTACAGATTATGCTAACATGAATAGATTGCAAAACAATTTTGGACACATTACAAGCCAATTTTAAGGCAATATAACGGTATTTGCCTGGTAACATCCTCAAATCTGCTTTGACTCCTACTACTTTAAATTTGCAGATCTCAAACAGGAAAAAGAAATTCAGATTTTAAGGCGTTTATCTCTGTTTAGCATCTAAGTTTATATTTGCAGTAATCAGGATACTGGTTTATTTTTCCTGAGAAAGAAAATCACCACAACTTCAGCATCAACAACACACAGCCACTGATGTGCACGTCGCTCTGGAGGTCACACAGGTAGTGCCTCACAACAGCTTACAGGTGCCCCTTGCCTTGCTGCAAGAGAATAACCAGAACAGAAAAATGACAAGCCACTGAAAAGCACTCCCTTACCTTCTAAACCTGCTTCAATCAGCCCAAACTGTTCCAACACTTTAACAAAAAGCACAATCACGATCAAAACTGCTATCATCTCAAGCCCCTCCAAGTTCATGATGAGTTAGGTCATGGTCTGACCACAGCCACTGAGAAAAGTGCTCTTCTCCCTCCCCAGCTTTCTTTGCAAAGCCATCAAACTAGGCGCTGAGGGCTCATGCGAGGGAAGGGGGCGAGCGGAGCGGCGGGGAACGCAGGGAGCGCACCCCCTCTGCCCGCCCGGCGCCCGGGAGAGAGACGGGCGGGTCCCCTCCGGCAACGCGGGGCTGCCCGGCGCGGCGCGGCCCGGCGGCCATGCGGGAAGCCAGGACCCCCCCTCCCCCCCCGAGATGTCACCGGGAGATGTCACCTGCAGAACGCGGCGGCAGGAGCCCGTTACCGGGGAAACGCGGGGACCGGGACGCGCATCGGGCACCGAGGGACGGCACCGGCCGGAGCTGCTCGGAGAAGGATGCAGGGGAATCGCTGCCAAAAGGAAGGCGTGATCGCAGACAGCCAGAGCCAGTCTTCCCTCACAGTATCTATCGAGTCGTGGCTTTCTCTAATTGTGCTGGAGATGCGGATTTGTAAGGGGGTGACTTGCCAACTTCTCAATTAGTTTCTCCAGATGAAAAAGCTGCCTCAGTACTATGAGATACAGACTGTTGCATGCGGCAAGTAATACATAGCATTTTATACATAGCAGTGCATTAAGAATCGTTTTTTCCTAATTAAAACAAAAAAGCCCCAGATATGTTGTCTCAGATTCCCTAACCTTATTAAGTATGTCGGCTTATTTGGAAAACAAAAATTGAAAAGAACAGATTGAGAAGGAGAAGGAAAAGCAAGCTCATTATTTTTGATGGTTTCTCACTTCAGTAATATTTGCTAAACAAAGTATTTTCCATTGAAAACATTCGTGGTGAAATACATGAATACTAATCGCAGGACTGAACTGGTATCTTACACCAGTAACAAGCCATGGGTCTATCTGCAACAGTTAACGACACTGGCATTGTCACATGCAGTGCACAATGCTGTTGATTGTTAATGATTTGCTCTTTAAATTCCTTAATAATTTAGCATGTAAGAAGGAATTGATATTACAAAAACAGCACCTCTACCGCAGCAAAAATGAGCAGTGGAACAACTGCAACAAATACAATCCCATCTGGTAGAGTACCCCCACATGGTTGAAATCAATTACTGCCAAGGGCTCAGTTTTCTTTCTTTCCTTGGATAAGATTAAAAAAAAAAACCAAACACAACATTGTGTCATGTGAGAACTGGCAGCAACTTCTAAGTCCCCCAGGTATACCTGCATTATGATGGGTGTTATCATTACCAAAACCAGTGGAATTATATGGGAATAAAGGGGCTAACAGATGTAATATAGGCACCTCTTTTCAACAGTAGATAGGTAAATCCATACAGTGTAATGTTCACACGTCACTATTCTGTCCTTTTGCTTGGGACTGGACTCCCTGAAGCTACTTAGACCTTTTCTGTCAGAACCTGAGGTTTAACACTCCATCCTAAATACTGTATTTTCCTTGGGTATCTTTGCCCTTATTTGCTGCAAACTTTCTCATGTTCTTTTTTTCATTTAATCGTACTTTCAAACAAGACTTAATATCTCTATCTTTAAATATCTTTTATCAGTGGCTTTAAGGACAGTAAGTCCAGCTCTCCTTCAATGTGGGACTAAAATGGGCTAATTTATCATTATCAGCAACATAACATCTGCCATCTGCAAGCCTTTACCCAAAAGGCTGATACAAGTTGTGTTTGGGTACATGCAACATTTCCATCTGAACTGAATTATTCATTTTCTTTAATAGCTTTCATTAATATTGGTCTGCTGAAAATGTTAAAATGAAAACACTTTTTTAAAAGAATCGACATTTACTACTTATGTGACAGTCACACTTACTCAGAGCCAAGAGCAGAAAACCAGAAAGCAGAGCTTGTGGTGGCAGTGCTGCAAAGAAGACGGCTGCCATTGCCCCCCAAACCTGAACCCCATGGCTGGCAGGGACTAGATAAATATGCACATGGAGATCTGCTGTCTGGGATCCATCTCCTCAAGGACGGGCAAAGTAAATTGTTTTTTTTCCCAGAGGTGGAGGTCTACTGCAACCTATGGCTAATTCTGACTCTTCTTCCAAGGCACAGCAGAGAAGTACAGAAGAAAGAAAAGAATTAGTATTATTACAGTTTTACAGATGGATGCCAAAGCACACTAAGAATAATAATCTCCAGGGAAGCCTAGGACTTTGCAAGAAATCTGTGACTTAACCCAGGTTTTTCAAGCGCTGTGAACCAGCCATGAGAATCTCCTTTTTTTTCTCCTTTTGATATACATACAGGTAATCTAATACAGATTTAAATACACCTCCCCTCATTAGGTCATTGCTTTCTAGCAAAACTTCAGAAAACCTTACAAAAGATATTTATCCCACAGGAATGCAATGCCAAATAGCACAAGGCTATCTCTGATCCTCACATTCATACCTGCTTAAAAATGGAGTTGACTCTATTGTCAGGTAGGGTTACAAACTGCATGATATAATTATTGCTCTCCCCATGTACCTTGTCAAAAACAGTGAAGTGGCCTGCTGGTTTCTTCTTTGAGTTCCACCGAAAAAAAAAAAAAAAGTGATCTTCATTTAACCCATACAGTTTTATCAAAACATGACAGGAACAATGCAGCTAACATATTTGCAAATATTGAAACCGTATTTTCTCTCTTGTCTAACTATCCAACCCTTAATATATTGTGGAATTAAACTCGGAAAATGTCTATAAGATAAGTAGGAATGGAGGAAATAGGAATGTGAGGAAAGACATTAATGCATAAATCACCATGCCATATAGGTGTTTTATACACAGCAGCACATAGCTGTGTTTTTCTTATGTATAACTGCAGAGAAAAGGTTTCAGCCTAGAAAGTGTTATAGATGCTGTCTCTTTTTCATCAAATTATTTCACAGGTTCTTAGTTTTTATCCTGAGAGTAAATGTATTAAATTGAAGTCACTGGTTATATTTTGAGCTAGGGGCATATCTAAATGGTCACTTCTCATCCTGTGATGAAGCTCCAAACCACAATACAGCGACTCCATTTACATTACTATGACTAAGATCCTTGATACCATTAATCTTACTGTTATTTCTTAATGCTCTATATCATTCAATGTTAATGTTTAAAAAAGACCCAATCAATTTAGACTGAAAAGTGATGAGTGGATCTACTGATGGAGTCCTGGCAATGGTTATATTTCTTCCTTACACTTCATTTTCTTATGCACTCAAATTCATCTGGATGCCATTAAGCCACTCTCAGGTTTTCATTATGGCTTCCACAAGGATGATTACTCTTCTACGATATTCCTTATTACCTATTGAAATAGTTGATGGGAGCATGGTCTGGGTAAGTCAAAATCAGTTGGATTTGTTTAAAAAGTTCAGATTAGTGATCTGAGCTAACCTTGATGACTTTGAGCAAAGCAAACTGGGATGCAGACAGGCACTGCTGCACTAACAGATTTTGGGGAAGGCTATCCTTGGCAGGCAGGTAGTTAGTGGTAGAGTTAATTGGTAGACCTGGGAGCAAACAGGACGTCTAGGCACAGCAAGAGAAAGCTGAAATGGAATAGCACTAGTGAGAGTCCCATACATACAGTCTGAAAACAGACCCTCTAACAAAAGTTACAATTTCTTGATTTTGACTGAAAACAACCTAAATAATGCTTTTAAGCATGCATATGATAAGGCTGAAAATCATGCTGTAAAACCAGCGCAATCTGATGATTGCTTTAGAAGTTATGTCCCTGCAAATTATTACAAAGATAAATCATATTTTTCTCCTATGTTTAGTAAGAACAGATTTGAATAAATATTCCAACATCCAATAAGATCATTGAAATATTCTGTGTAGCTATTTAAAATAACTTTTTTTCAATCTTAAAAGGGGGAAAAATTGTCTTTCTAAAGGAGAAAATGGGTCAGAAAATCTTGATGTATCATAAATGCAAATACTTATTAGCTCAGCAGCTCTTAAATTTACCACTGGCATAAGAATTAAGAGAATAAAATAAAGCACAAATGCAAATTAAAAAAAACCAACCAAACTATTAAATCTTCTAGCTCATCAAATCACTGAGCGAAATCAGCAAAGATACAAGCTTTTATCTTTTAGTTGTAATTTAATCATCTTTCTTAGTAAATATTTAATTAATCCAAAGAAAAGATATAAAGTCCTATGATGCATTCAGCCTTTACAAACGCTAAATCTTTTAATGGCCCATACTTTGCAATTTTCCTCTACGCACTGAGCCAAGGTGGCTCAACCTCCATAAAATATTTCCCAGATTAAGCACTACCAAAAAAAAAAAAAGGGGTACAGCAATCTTGCATCACAGTGCCTTATTTCTACCTTTTTCACAACTTTTATCTAAGTTTACATCCTGAACAACTCAAGAAGTTGCCACAGTTCAGACATGATGATGCTTAAATCATTTCAGAAGATGGCTTGTTAGTCCCACCCAAGAAGTCCTACTACTGGTACGCACGATGACTCCCTAAACAGGCACTTCAGCCCCATGTCAGCAGGTAGCAATAATTTTATGGGCTGGCACGGAGGTTGTATCTCACCCAAATTGTCTTCAGGCATGAAAGGGGGGCAAGATGTCATCACAAAACAGAAGTTCTGGCTCTTCACACTTGCAGTATATTTAGATCACAATGCATAAATCCTGTGCATTTACAGAACTGATTAAAATAGAAAAAGTTTTACTACAATAAAAAATTACTAGAATATTCATAAGCAGGCTTTTCAGAGACTCTGACATAAAGCATTCTCACCAGCCAACTAAAACACAGTCCCAGTTGAAAAGCATACCCGAAGATCCGGATAATATCATAACATTGCTTTTCAGAAGTTTTGGGTTGCTATAAACATCAGAAGCAGCACAAAATCTGTCAATATGTCAGTTATTCTGTCAATATGTCAGTTATTCTAAACAGTCTTTCAGAAGCAGCACAAAATCTGTTACTACATCAGTTATTTGAAAGAGTCTTCTGAATAGTATGTGGGTATTCTGGAACCCTTAAAATGTAATTACATTTCAAGTTTATCCCTTTCCAAACAGTGAAAATATGGCTCCCTGAATCTGATAGTGTACATTTCTGGAAATTGATGTGGACATCATATTAGCTGTGACTATGAACTATATGTCATTAGAAGACATAAATTTTCTCATCACATGGAAAAAACACCATTCTGGTAACTCTATCTTTACTGGAGGTCACTAAAGCTCATTAAAAAGAAAAAATCTTCAAAAAAAGTTCAATGTCTTAAAAATGTCAGACAACTATATTTTAAAACTCTGGGGAAACTGGAGCTGAAAAATACTTTGCTGTTGTAATTCCACAGATGAAGCTCAACTGTTCTCATGATTTGTTTGTGCTACCTATTTGTTAGCAAAGATTTTTCTCCTAAGAAACTTAATGATTTTTCAAGTGTTTGCACTTGAGGAAACATATTGATCATTTTCCAAACTACAGAGAAAATCCTGTTTATTTCTAAAAATTTATTTTTCTCAAATCCAGGGTATATCTTATGTGTTCAGTGTAACAGCTCTAAGATTCAATGCTTTTTTCCTGTCAGAAGAGTAAAATTTTTTTTCAAACTTCCATGGTTTTGCTCCTCAACTATGGTGACCTTCTCTGTTCTGTCCTTGTACATGTCGAGTGCTATCTTGCTCCTCTTTTTATCCACTCAGGATACCACTGCAAAGATCGTAATTCTAGCTTACCACTCCAACTACCACAGCCCTCCCTTTACATTGATAATGAATCCACTTCATCATATACAAAATGTTTGCCATCACCTTCAAGGCCAGTCCTAACATACTACTGCCACAGCTAGTCAACTGCTGACTTTTAGATAATATTGAGCTGTTAACCCACTCAAGAAATAATGCTAGCTTTACTTATTTGTAAGTTAGATTTTATTCATAAGAAAAGTTGCTGGCTCTAATACAGCCCCTTAATATTCTGAGCTCTTGCTACATCCGTTCTCCCTGTGCTGCAAAGATTCTGTGATACACAGCATGCAGATGCTGACATCTTTGAACACATAGCTATGGACAGGGTGAGAATTCCACGACACAAAACAATAAAATTTTCATACAGATAGCAAAGGGAGAAGACATATCATTAATAATTAGAAATAACATTAATAATTAGAAATACAGTCTGCTTTTTGCTACATTTTTTGCTGCATATTATTGGAAAACTGTCAAGATTCCTGCAGACTTCAGCTGTGAACATTGTATTGTTAACCTTATCATAAATATGATTACGAAACTTACCTACAGCCTCAAAATAAGAGACTGTCAGATTTCCTCCAGTTCAGCTAATGCAAGCATGCCAGACTATTCCTTCTAATCCCTTGTTGGTTCATTAGTAGCTCACTGCAAACAAGAGACTGTTAACGCCAATCATCAGTAAAAAGTCTCATGAAAGGCTGGCTCATACGCCTATGGAAAATAGCTTGAGAGATTGGAGCAAGACAGAATCTTTCATAGTTCTGCTTAAAAAAATATCAACTGACAACAAAACAAAACAGAACCAAAAAGCTAGGGAATCTGAAACCAATGTCTAGTGAACCTTACAGTCTGACTTAAGCACTAGTGTGCTGTTAGGATGTGTTTCTAGTTCAAAGGGTGAACTTCTACTTTTCCCAGAAGTTTTCTTATTAAGACAAATGATAGAACAAAAGTGTGGCAAGTTCAATGTCTTTTTTTCAGACTGGTTATAGCAACATATATAAAGGAAATTAAGCAAGATGACAGACTTATTCAGTTTCCAACTCTGCCCAGTTAACGTACTTGGAGCACTATGAAGGAGCCCAAGAAGTTCTTCCTATCAACTTAACACTGTCTCTTAATTTTTCTCCCTGTGGACCTCTGCCATGTGGGAACCTCCTACAAACAAATTAATGTGCCTAAGCAAAGCTTGTTGTAGGTTCAAACGTCAGTGTGTTAGCTTTGCTAGGATTTTTTCTTTGGTAGGAGGGTGATGCTAAGCCATCTTATTACAGAATCTCACTGAAGGGTGCATTAGGGTGCCTGAAGAATCAAGGGGGATTGTATAATTTTTCTCATGGTGAAAAAACAACTTATAATCACTTATGCCAACCATATATTCAACAGTAACATTTATCATTGATACTCAATGATTGTTAACGGTTGTTTTAAACCAGCTGACAAGGATAGATGGCTCTTTCACGTGAACAACTGTACAGAAACAAACTCTTGGGTTAGCAGTCTCAGCAGGCAGTCCTAACCAGTTCAGTTGCGTATGTGGTCTTTACAGCATAAATTTGAAGAACATTAGTGCAACAGTCCAGAGAGACATAAAGCAGTGACATTTGCTATTTAAATGAACAGAAGATTTCTGTGCACTGAGCACCAAGACTTGGAGACATTCAACACTGTTAAACTCAGCAGAGCTACTCTTACATTAGTAGGCAGGAAATTCTTCTTGTTATGTAAATTCTTTCTCCCTCTTCTGTCTATGCAAATAAATGCCTGTATTACTACTTTCATCCTCTATGGTTACACTCTTTGGTGTCCGGTGAATATTTTTCTTTATAAAGTGGTCATCAGCATACCAAAAATATTACTTCTTTTTCAACAGATTAGTAATTCTATTGGTTCTAGTCCTCATCACTCAATGCTTTTTGAAAGCTGCTTTTATTTAAATTCAGATTTACTGCACTGGAAAGATTAGATCTTGATTTATACCTTCTTCACTTGGGTCTCGAAGGTGAACACATTTCTGTGTGAGTTGGCAACCTTCCAAAATGGCATGGAAATTTCAGGAGCAAAGACAGACCAAGTGGAGACACAAAGAACAAACAAGACACTGAAATCTGTTTACATATTAATCTTTAAAAGTGCCAAAAGAGTGTTGCTTTTTCATTTTAATATAAGAATTTCTATGAGAGCCCACCTAATATTTGCTTTGCTTTTATATTCACTGGCAATATATGATGAAGAGAGCTCTGAACGTTCCAAGGAGTTCAGAAATGTAAAACAATATGAAATATGACATTTAATGAACCTCACTTGTAGAAACAAACAAAAAACAAGTGAGACGCCTGAAAAGGCTTTCTACAGTTAGTTATTTCTTTTGTGTGTGTGTGTGTGTGTTTCCTATTGATTTTTCTGAATATTTCATCAATTTTTTGTTGATATTCAATTCCCATATTCTCTCCCACCACAAAAATGACACTAAGATCTGTGCAAATTTATTACTGCATTGTGGATGAACTAGACAGATATGCAACCATAGCTCTGTTTTGTGCAATTTACATTATAAAGTAGAGATAAGGGGTAGATGGCTTTGAGAATGTGTCTGTTCCTCAGCAATACAAAAGAACAAAGAACAAAAACACTACACCAGAGTTACAGTAATTAAATGGAGACCAATAAAAGAGGACAGCAGATAAGGAGAGATACAGTCAGGTCACTTCAGGACTCTGGATGGCCCAGGTCTGCCATGTTTAAAGCACAGACTGTCATGAAACAAAGATCAAGGTTTTTCCATGAGACTTTTTGCTACCATTATTAGCACTGTTAGTATTACAGTGTGTAAGAGAGACCATATTTTCTTGTCATCTCTTGAAAACATAAAAGAGTCTACTCAAGCAGCAAGGCTGAGCACTGTAAGGACAGGCATCAGAGGATGCATGTGGTGCATGATGGCCCAGTAAAACTCTTTCACCCAGCTGTCAGGTTACATGACAGAGAAAGGATTAATTTCCACAGGCTGACAGGTGATTAAAATATTCTGCATAAAAACAAACAAACAAAAAATTGAATGCTTCCCTTCACACGGAAGAACTTAAAAATACATTTAAAGCAAGTAGATTGTGACTGCGCCCTCTGTCTGTAAAAGTGCTAATGCTGAAATTGTGCTAGATAGGTTAAAAAGAAAGACATTTAAAGAGCTCCAGACCAGTATTTTGAGATTGCCTGCAAAAACAATATAGAGCCTAAAACTGACCAGAGCTAAAGAAAGAGCAGTATGGAAGAAGAAAGAGAGATTCTGAAACACTTCATTTTCTGCAAGCTGGGAACCAGACAGGGTTCAAATGGCTTCCTAAGACTGCTACCAAGAAATTAATTTTAGAATGTAATTTAGATTCAGCCATGAATATAGCCTTATCAAAGGACAGGAGAACTGTGAAATTAAATATATACATACCTATATACACAACAAGGCAGTGGCTGGAGGTAACATTGATTCACATCTTACATTCTTCTTTAGCATTATCAATATGCTCCAAATGCAAAATTCCTCCATTGTAACTTCATACATTCTTCGGGTTTTCTTCCCTCTGAGGAATATATCCCTCTGATGCTTTTGCAGCATTTTGCATCAGAAGAGAAAACTTGAGCTCTATGTTCAAAGCAAACAGCAGGGTCTGCCAGAGGGAGCCCATGGGAGCAGAAGTTGTGTCCAGTAGAAAGCTCTTCCACTGATATGTAATGCAGCAGTACTCATGGCTGGAGCAGAGTTCACCACTTCTTTTCAGTCTTGCTTCATATGAGGATGACAGTGCATAGGAAGACAGCAAGACGAGTTTGCATCTGTTTCTCAATACCTACCTTCTCCACAGTGTGGGCTCCACTGCTTCCTCAGTGAAAGGATCCTGCAGAGCTGAACTGTGGTACACATCCATCCAGACCCTACCTAGGATCTAGAAACCCTACAAAACTAAACTTGTGACATTTTGATGCCTGTTTTGTAATCTGCCTGCCATGGCCTGTGGGCTTGATTATTTCTACACTGGCAGAGTTTTGTGTGACTTTATTTTTGAAACAGTATTTTCAGCTCATTGCTTGCAGCACTTTTCATTTCAGTATGATTTTTCTTCATCTTCTCTGGCTGTTTTGTATCTTTGCACTATTTCCTGCTGACATTGCCGATCACTACCAACATGTGTCGTTCTGTAGCTTCACCTTTTGGGCAAAGTTCTTATTGTTCTCCTTTGTCCCCAGCACTAATCACTTGAAGTTTGAACATCAAACTACAAGGAGAAAATTTGCCTCTGCTTTTTCCAGGTTCTGTTCTGAGCTGTTATTGCAGTAGACACTACCTTGCAGTTGAGCTACAGATTACTGTGTTTTGACAATTTAGTTGTGTGTTAAGTGACAGTGATCTCAGACCAGTTCTTTATCCCTGTCACACATTAACCACCTTTTCCTATCTGGTATCTCAGTGTTAAAGTGAAATATCAGTGCAATCTTTTCTACGCTGACAAGCAATGGATGGATCATTAATACTGGTACAGTAAGACAATGCATCCTCTTTTAATTTATCAAAATCCAGAAATAGGCATTCACTCCTCAGTGAATAACATATTGGGATGAACTGCATGTGATTTCTTACCCATTCAATATTAGGATTCTATTCTACTTTGGCTATGTGTACCATCTTCAATACATTACCAATGACACCTTAACAAACATCTCTGCTGTGGCTTTCCACCATGGTCTTTTTCATAGTTCTGTCATTTCTACATAGGGAGCTCCCCCATATTTTCAAAAAGCATACATGCAGATATAATATGCCAGGTTTGATTACAGGAAGCACTGAACTTCCATCATATGCTTTTTTACAGATCTATTTATGTTGTATCCTTGCTAGGTGGTCTAGATGTTTGTTAAGTAAGACTTTAGCAAGCACGGGATAAAACGCTACAAAAGAAAGCCCAGGACGTAGGTTTTTTGCTTAATAATAGATTTAACCCTCTGCAAAAATAATGGAGTGCCTTTTTCTGATAAATGTAGGAAAAATACCAAAGAACTATTTGATGCAATATTCAGAGAGTACCCAGAATGGCTTTTAAAGCTATGCTATAGTCCCTATAACTGGTAAACCATGAATCATAGTTAAAAAAGTCTGGAGTTCAGGAGTATGATATGCTCCTAAGCTAACTATTTATTTGCCGGCTCTAACAGTATTAAGTTTGTGATGTCAGAATAATGCTGATCCTTCACAATGAGATGTAAATTAATTAATTAATTAGTTGCTTTGTAACAGTGGCTTTGAAAAGTTACCAATATTAGGCATTTCACAGCTTCTCATTAAAAAAATTAGGTGGACAGTAAGAGAATCAAACATTTGACATATTACAACCTGATACTTAACTAGGTATTAGAGCTTTTGAGATACTGCAGTAATCAAAGAAGTTCTCCAGGAAGGAAAGGTTAGCAAACTGTCTGGAGTTTTTTCTCTTTCATATGGTCACAAGTTTCAATGATCCAGAATAAATTTAGAAACATTTTGAAAAACTGAACAATTTGCAGGGAGTCATTTCTCATTCTGATGACTTGTAACAGTGAAATTTGTTCTGTACCTGAAGCTTTGAAATCTGTTCTGTTCCCAAATCATTACTTCATATTGTTTCAAAAGCAGTAGAAATGTCAAGTTAAAAATTTAATATAATAATTGTCTATCTAAAACCAGAGCAATATTTTAGTGATCACCAACAGAGGCACCTAGCTCTGCTAAGAGCTAAATACATATAGAGTTTACACTTCAAGTTACAAAAACGGGATCACTTGAAGTTGAATGAACCCTTAAAAGAAGCTACTAGAATTCTTTGAAGGAGTCACTTAAATTTAATATGTCCTTTCATATACATCCTATTTATGATGCTCTGGTGCATTTTTTTTTTTAATCAGAAAACTGAGTATCTAAAATGTTCTGACTATTTTTAAAACAGTTTTTCAAAAAAAGGAAAAAAAAAGTTTTGGGAAATGCATTTTTCCCAACATACAAATGTAGAAATTTTGGAATAATCCAGAATAAATTCTAAATGATTCCACAGCTGTGGAAAACATAACTGTGACTAAAACTGACTACTGACTACTTTGCTTCTACATTGTACTCTTCCCTCTATTTTTTCCTCATTTTGGTTCAAAGTTTCCTTAGGCATTAATTGTGTTGCTGCACACATTCAGAAAATCATCCCAGGTGTATCATAATCTAAATGATAGATGTTAATAAAATGAAGCAAAGCATCTAAGCTTTCTATTTAAGTGGAACATGACTGAACTGAAAAGTCTGGTGGGGACATGCTTTCTATTTTGTTTAGAAACCACTGAATACCACTGTTTCCATAAGCTCATTTGGCCTCTCAAATTCAGATTAGCTGCAGCCAGCAAAATTATCTGAGGTATACAGAGTTTAACGAAGGTCAGCATGTATCCCTGACTCATATGAATATGTACCATGATCATGCTCACTGAAAAAAGAACAGTACATGGAGACTTGCAGTCTGTTTGTCCATTGCATTGGAAAAGAAAGTCCTGTAAGAAAACCTGCAAATACAGAGAATGTCTATGCACAATGATTTTGCATTTTGAGCACTGCATTAATTGCAAGACAAATGAAATTAGGGGTAGTCACAAGAGTTCCTGACTTGCTAAAAAAATTACATATCTTGAATATTTTATTTATTCAAGAAAAGCCAGTGTACATTTTATGAAATAAATTTAGCATTGATACGGTAATCTTGGCTGGAGAAACCACTTAATCTGTATTATATGTTTAAACCAGGACCCATTTCAGGGAATTCTGATTAGAAATACATATTTCTGCCCTCATGAACTCTTTTGGAAGAATTCAGTATCCCAGCAGAGAAACTGTTTTGTACTGAGGGAGTTGCTGCCAAATATTCAACATATAAATTACTCTGCTCTTGAATGTGTTGATTTCTTGGCAGAGGTGAGCCCCAAATAACTGTCTCATTGCATGTTAACAGTTTATGTGGCTGGATTTCAATTCTGTGTAATTTACTGAACACTCGAGAGCTTTACTACAAGGTTCAGGGTAAATTAAATGAAAATCAAGTACAAATGAAGTATGGGTCATCCATGAACAGAATTCAAAGAGATGCTGGAAAGCAGAATAACATCTGTTACAGCATCAAAAAATACAGATGGATTTCCAGTGCATCTGTTTTCAGAAAATAAAGTGGTTTGGCTGAGGTTGGATCATGTCTTGTTAGAGAAAGATGCCCAAAGAAACTGGGCTAAGAATCATCTGGACACACTTTGCCTCTGCTTTACTGTAGATCCAATACCATTTTGAGTACAGAGAAAGGATAACATGAGTTTTCAGCCATCAGGGGAATAATACGTGAGAAAATGTCTCTCTTCTTCTCCCAATTGAAGGTCAGCTAAGAACAAACAAACTAAAAGCAAGCAAACCCCCTATGCAATCTGTAGCACAAACTGTGAGCAAGACACAACGTGGTGGTCCCAAAGGCACTGGACTTAATTTGCTATTGGTTTGTAATATACAGCCCATTTCAAAAGTACAAAATGGGTGCAAAATTTTACCAGTTTAAAATGATACATGACATCTATTCAGTACTGGAGTACTAAATGGCATGTTGGCATGCTTGTATTTAGTATTGAATATGAGCATGCCAGTATGAGAAAGTAGGTGACCAGCTTAAAACTGCAGTGCAAGACTTCTTTTTGAAGTTGATGCTTACAGTTTTAACCTCACGATTTATATTTGACTTTACTAACTGAAAAATGAAAGAGAAAAGACAGAATGAGGTATTCTATACTTTTTCTCTCCAGCTGTGCTCAGGCCTTGCAGCATGTTGGCTATGCTTTTGGAGAGCATAAGGTCACAAGGAACTTTCCTCTCTGGAGCAGCTTTGTATTGCTGGAGCGGAAGGTGGGGGACTGATTAGTCTTGTTACAACTACTACATATTCCTGTGCAACTAGTTATTAGCTTACACAAGGGACAGCTGGTTATTAAGTTATGCCTACTTACTAACCAGTTATTAATGTATCTAGTGGAGTCCCCCAGGGTTCGGTACTGGGGCCTGTGCTGTTCAATATATTCATCAATGACTTGGATGAGGGAATAGAGTGCACCCTCAGCAAGTTTGCTGATGATACGAAACTGGGAGGAGTGGCTGACACGCCAGAAAGCTGTGCTTCCATCCAGTGAGACCTAGACAGGCTGGAGATTTGGGCGGGGGAAAATTTAATGCAATTTAACAAGAGCAAGTGTAGAGTCTTGCATCTGGGCAAGAACAACACCAGGTACCAGTATAACTTGGGTACTGACCTGTTGGAGAGTAGTGTAGGGGAGAGGGACCTGGGGGTCCTGGTGGACAGCAGAATGACCATGAGCCAGCACTGTGCCCTCGTGGCCAAGAAGGCCAATGGCATCCTGGGGTGTATCAGAAGGGGGGTGGTCAGTAGGTCAAGAGAGGTTCTCCTCCCCCTCTACTCTGCCCTGGTGAGACCGCATCTGGAATATTGTGTCCAGTTCTGGGCCCCTCAGTTCAGGAAGGACAGGGAACTG
>WKFP01014308.1:1055339-1100492 GCA_011057875.1 Pterocles orientalis | reverse complement strand
AAGGGAATGGAGCATCTCCCTTATGAGGAAAGGCTGAGGGAGCTGGGTCTCTTTAGTCTGGAAAAGAGGAGACTGAGGGGTGACCTAATCAATGTTTATAAATATGTGAAGGGTGAGTGTCAGGAGGATGGAGCCAGGCTCTTCTCTGTGACATCCAGTGATAGGACAAGGGGCAATGGGTTCAAGCTGGAACATAGGAGGTTCCACTTGAATATGAGAAAAAACTTCTTTACAGTAAGGGTGACAGAGCACTGGAAAAGGCTGCCCAGAGAGGTTGTGGAGTCTCCTTCTCTGGAGACATTCAAAGCCCGCCTGGATGCGTTCCTGTGCGATCTGATCTAGGTGTTCCTGCTCCGGCAGGGGGATTGGACTAGATGATCTTTCGAGGTCCCTTCCAATCCCTAACATTCTGTGATTCTGTGTAATTAATGTCTTAACTAACATGGGGGACAGCTATGACCTCATGCATTCTCTCTGCCATAACTCCTTTTTCTGCAGAAACAGAAAAGCAAGGATCATAGGCCTTTAGTCACTCTGAAAACAGGCACCTTTTATTTTCAATAACTGTAGTCAAAAAGTTTATCTTATTAAAGTATGATTCAGTTCTTTAAAATATCACAACCAACCTTGCCCTCCCAACCCAACCCCAAAAAACCCGAAAAACCTGAAATTTTGATTGAAATCCAGTGCCTTATTTAGGCTGGGCTTTTTTAATGAGGGAGATAATACTAAAAAAAGGGTATTCACAAACAAAATTCAGCTCTGTATTTCTGCTGGCTTTAACACAGACTGATGGAGTGCCTCAGAGTGCTGTTAGATTTTTAAAAATAGAAAGTACATGAACAGGCATGCACCTCAGTTTTTAAGAGAAATGAGTCACAGCTCTTCAATTATGTTTCTTTTCTTTGCTCATGTATTTTAAATTTAAGAAAAAAATTTATTTATACCTCCTATTGCATCCTTATCAATATCCTGTGAACATTGTTAATCTCACTTCATGTGATCGGGATAACAGCAATAATAACACTGTGAAAAGCAATAGACCTCACTGTTAATGTGGTTTATTGAAGCAGATAATGAGATCTGGTATTTTATCTTGAGAGGAATACTGACAAGCAACACTTTACTTGGTAAATATTGTTGTCTATGAGTTGGATTCTATACAAAGGAAAATTCAATTTCTATTATGAATTCAACTTCACCAATGTATTAGTGTACTCTGGAAGCCGCTTCATTTCTGTACGCATGTGTTCTTCCCGTATTGTAACCAATAGTACATAGGACTCGACACCTTCCCCAAAATCTCAAAGTATTTCTCAAAAGTGTTTTGCAGGAATATTGCTTGCTCACTTTTAGAAAGGGAAACAAACGAAGAGCTAATGAGCTGCTTTTCATAACACAGTTATAGAGCTAACCTGCACATCCTGTTGTCCATCTGGTATTCAGTCTGTCTGCTATATGTTATACCTTAAAGTATCTACAACAACACTCTGATTTTTGTAATTTTGCATTTCTGTAACTGCTTTGTGCATGTTAGTCTGCTGTAAAAGACTGAAAAAGAGTACAGCTCTTGCTGTGAAAAAAAATGTAATTTGAAAAAGGCAGAAGCAGACTTTACAGAATAACAGGTGACTATGAGGTTAAGGTTAAAGTCTCCAAAATTCTTTGAAATCTGTCATATTAAAGAGTTTCTGCATAAGGAGTCTCAACTGTAATTGTTTAATCAACTGGTGAACTTCACAAACTCTTTAAAATCAAATGTGTGACAAATGTTCTGACTGCAATGGCATAGGACGCTACATGACAGAGGCTTCTGGTAATCCTGCAGTGAAAAATAATCAGGAATGCAAGAACTTAGCTTAGCATGGTCTTAGTTCCATCCTCTTACTAAAGTGATAGTAAATCTTGATCCAAGCACTGCGAGAAACAAGTAGAAGACATCCCAGAATGAAGGCGCTGAATCCACTCTCTGATTGTAATTAAGCATCTCTCCCCATTTTGTGCTGCATTAGCTGGGCTAGCATTGGAGCTGACAAACTTAGATTTTTACACTCTGGGCATGAAAAATGGACATTTTAATAACACAATTTCTGACTTCATAGTAACAGCAGAATCCAAACCTCTTAGTTCATAGCTCTCTACTGAGGCTGAATGTGACAAAGGAAAGCCTGGAAGCAGTTAGAAATAACAGGCTGTGAAACTTTTGGATTAGTGTGATAGTCCTAGATATCTAGCACACTAGATAGCTAGGATAGCTTTCCTATCACTACTGGGTATCCACTCTGGGTATCAATAGGTGGTAAAGTGCAATATTTTAAGTCTTAAAAGCCATTATTTCCTCCACACACTCTGTGAAAATGAAAAGATAGAATACAATGTTCATGTGTGGAAGAAACTGAGCAGTAGTTCATGGAAGAAGCCATGGGATGCTTGCTTCAACAAGGAGGCATTTAAATTAAATACTGTATGTAGCCAAAGGAGAAAAATATATTGAAAGGACAGAAAAGGAAAAAAGTTCAGATTTATAAGGATAATGTGAGGATGGGTTGAACTGAAGGGTGGGTAAGAAATGGAACACTTACAGACCACAAAGAAACCAGCTGAAGAGATTTGAGCAAGAGATTTCACGTTTCCTTATTTTCTCTGCCTTTACTTTTTCCTCCTTTTTACCTTCCTTACTGGGGATTCTTTCCTCAAATTCTCACTATGTAAATATATTCACATTTACACAAATGAACACTTATTTACATTTCAGCATTGCATGTCTACTGCTTTCTTGCCTCAAAGACTTTGGCAAAGGCACCTCCATTCTCCTATGAGAATTTACAGAATATACATAGCTACCTAAATCATGTCTGACAGCTTCAGTTAATGTGGGCAGGTAGATTTTACACTACAAAATACACTTCATCCATAACAATTAAAGTGTACTGCACAAGTTACATGAGGAAGAGAGACGAAAGGAGTGTAAAGGGTTAAAGCTTCCATGGTAACCTCGGCAGTGAGGATGCAATTGGCTCTTCTGGTCCCTTCTGTCATGTCTTGATTCCATGCCAACAAATCATGAACTGTCCATCATTTCACACATCTATTTTTAGAACATCCTCAGCTGCTTCCAATAAAATGGTAAATGAGACACATTCACAGAGGGCTCACACTGGTCACAGAAAGGGCTGTTTCCATCTGAAATGCAAGCTGGGGCTTTGGAGCAAAACAATGTGACAAAGGTACCAACCTTCAGTAAAAGCAGATTAGAGGTTTTGGTCAAACTGCCATTTGCTTTTCTTAGCAGCAACCTGTTCCCATCTAAAGGCAAACAAAATCTATGCCAAATATGATCAAAAATGCTTGTAGCTATTAAGGGAATTGTTCTAAAGGGCTAATACACCTGCAGAATCACTCTGAAATGAGAAACATCTAAGTACTGCCTCATGTATACTGGCATAGCTTTTCTTTTGTGCTTTAGACTGCAAGGCATGATAAATGTCTAAATAATTATATATGGCCACTGTAAACACAGAGTCTTTAATAATGCATTTCTCTGGGAGACAGCTCTATTCATACAGGATGCCCAATGAATACAGTCAAACAATGAAAAGAAATTGCTTATGTTGTACCAGCAATTCATCGTAGTGTCTGCTCTACAACATAAAAAAAGGGAAAAAAAGAGGGGAGAGACACTTTGTGGAAGGAAAAACATGAAAGTAAAGTCCTTGGGTGGTCAGCAGAAGTCATATCACACCATGGCAGGGAAACTCAACCCAAAACTTTTGACCTAAAATGCCCTCAGTGCCTAGAAAATGAGTTAAAGAAGTCAGGCAGTACCTCAGCGTCATCACTCTTCACAATTCTGCTTCTCCTTTTGTTTGACCTTTATCACTTTTTTCCTTATTCTGAATGCTCTGCACTTAGTTTGCCTTGCTGTAGCATCACTCGCCAGTCTTATATCTCCCAGACTTCAAACCCAACTTTTCTACAGAAACTCAGCTTTCTGTATTATTTCATAATACATCCTGAAGACACAAAGCACCATCATCGCAAAGCACAGAGAATTAACTCAATATTTTACTGGTTACAGATACTGATCAACAACTAATTTTGAACTACTGTATATTCCTATTAAGTTTATATAATTTAAAATATGGACTGAAAGGTCTTTGGGGAAGAAACTGTAGATTCTTAAAACTGTAATCAGTCCCCAAACTAGAGAAATTTCATTGTTAATTTAAAGTTTTTTTCTAAATAAAGTCAGTTTGCTTGTAGTGTTCAGACATTTTTGTACATGTATACCAATGAACTCCTCATTACACTCAGGACAGCAAACTGCAGTTTTCAGATGGTTTTCCTTACAGCCAGAATATATGCTGAAAAATCAGAACAGTAATATTATTCCAGTTCCTCTATTTCATTTGGTAATCTGCCTGTTCATATGACAACAGAGAGCGTTTTCATACAAACAGGTAATTCCTATTTTAATGAATGATGTTTGCTTCAGAAGCAGAAAAAAAGCTTATTTTTAACACTTGCTTTTCTATAGACTCCTTGTCTGAAAGCACTAACAAATATTGATAGTTGAGGTATTACATACTTTTTTGATTAGATTTTTTTTTACAAAAGGATAGGTGAAACTCTGCAGTACTGATTTTGTCTGAAGTGCCAAATAAAACTTTAAAAGTGTTGCTTCATCAATGTCACTCTCCTGTTCTTCTTCTACAAAAGACAAAGTCTTCCTCAGCAATGAACAGGGCTCATTTTAGCATTTAAGAAAAGATTTATTTTTGTTTCCATGCTACTGGGAAGCATTGGAATTAGACATGCTAAAGACCTTTCTTAAGAATGGTTCACTTGCAGCTATCTTAATCAAGAGATGTTGCATACACTTAGTAATGAAAATAATTAATAAACTTCTCTAAGTGTTTAAAACAAATTAAAAAAACCCACCAACTCCACACAAAAAAATAATCAGAGAATACCTTTCAAAAAAGAACCAAATGATTTTATAAAAACTGCTTTGTTACAAAGCTATAAGTGTCTTCAAATGCAATATTCCGTTAGTTCACAAATGAGTAGAATTATGTCTAATTACTTTTCTGTCAGTCACTCCACGTACTGTTTTGGCACCAGTAAGAATAAATTTTGAAGGCTCATTAAAAAGTTTGTATTTTTTCAGTCTCGCAAGGCCACTCAGGCCCTTAGCATTAAGCTGACATAATGGCATAGCAAAATAAGCATCCTGCTTATTAGTACAATCAACAAGCACAGAGGTGCTTTCACTGTACTTATAAACACATGGTTTATACATCAGAGAGTCACCTCCACTGGAGAAACCGTGGAACCCAGATAGGCATAAAAGGCCCACCTCCTGGGAAATGCCATGACATGAGGCAGAAAAATATGTACCCCAGTACATTTAGAGTATTTGTTAGAGTTTGTTGATTACACTGAGTGGATGCTTCGATTGCACATCTTCCTTCACAAAATTTTAGTTATCTGTTCTCGGTCACTTCCAAAGCTATTAAGAGAAACAGGTGAAAGAAAGGAGGAAAACAGCGAGCTGTGCTGCTGTTCACAGGTCAGGGAACAGTCATCTGGATCTGCTCAGATCCATCTGCTCACTCCTGCCCTCCACTCAGGTATCTCCTTCTCCAGGGGGAAGGGAAGGGACGTCTGACCACTTTCCAGTCCCTCATGGATCACCAGTGAACACAGACACAACTGAAGGGAAATTCCCAGTCAGTCTTTAGATATTTTATAGATTTATAAAAAATTCTTTTTACTGTTTTATCTGATATGCCTTTTTTATTCAATGCAAACAAAAACATCTGTGATGTAAAAAAAATTGAAACAACTTAACTGGCAATTCTGTCATCACTGCTTATCTTGCATGCAAATTCCATAGTATTCTGTGAAAATACTGATGTAAAATTGATGGAAGCATTAATTTATATATTATTGATATAGCAAATATGTATAATTTGAATTCACAGGCAGTAATTCTTTGCTCTCAAAACAGCTAGACTTATTAACAGAATAAGTTTCTGCTCTATGTGGACGAGAGTTGTAAAATGAGGCTTTTAGAAAAACATTTTATTGAAAAAAAAAGGATAAACATGACCCTATTGCTGCTATCATTAATAATTTGGAATATTTCCATAAATGTGAGCAAAGATGGATGACTTTAAACAACAGTCACTAATTAAAAGATTGAAAGAAACAAAGGACTAATAACATCTTAAAAACCAAGATAGGCATATTAGCATACTGTATCTCATATCATTGTGGTAATGTCAGAAAGACAAATAATCCTGATTATACCTGAAGCAATACTATAAATAATGCAATCAGTCACAGCAAGGGACTTTTGTTTGATGTTCATTTCTTACGTAAACTCTGATTTTTAAATTAGGTATGTTGCTGAAATGCATGTATGTATGCAAATGAATAAAATTTGTTGTAATAATACGCAAGCCGAAGGATCTCCCTGCAACTGAATTATTAGTCGCTGTTTCCTAAAAGTAGCTAATCATTATGCAAACCTCAATCTAAGTCATATTGCTGGAAAAGAATAGCAGATCATTAGAAAAGTCTGTACTTCAGATTTCTTTCCATAAAAGCTGTTTGCATTTTTTCACGACAACAAAATCTTTTCCGACTGAACATTTTGTGAGATTTTTTGGAATTAGCCAAAGGCTGAACAACTACTCACAAAGAAGTAATAAGAACATTTAACTTCAGTTAGTACTGCTCCATACTAATTAATGTGTTGCAACTGTTTTGAGTTACATGCTTTGGGACATGGGCTGTGTTAAGTCTTGAAAACCAGCAGGGAGGCACAGGTGATATTTAAATATCCTGATAATTTTTCTTTAGATCAGCCTCAGAAATGCAGTGGTCCCACTTTTCAAGGACTTCTCAAAACTAAGGCTCTGCATTCTTGTATATGATGCAAGCCAGCTGACAAGTTTACTGAGAAATTATTAGTGGATTTTGTACAGGGGATCAGACCTGTGAGAGGACACATGTACTCTTACTCATAACTTAACCTTGAACGTAGGGAACAGCGCTGTCACCACATTTCCCATGCACAAATGGAAGGGCAGTCCATCAGGGAATAATGTCAACTACTGTTCTTCATAACAATCCACAATAAACTAGTCCCTTCTAAACATGGTTCTTGCAGTACTTACAGGATTAATTCATTTTGTCTCCCAGTAAAACGTAAGCTTTAATGTTAATCTCCTATACATAAATGAGGGGAAAAAGGGGTAAAAAATGAGACCAGCTGTGGCGGGTTGGCCCTTGTCTGGGGGCCAAACCACCCACACCTGCTCACACAGTCCCTACCCCACCCAATCATAGGGGACAGAATTAAAGAGGTAAATGGCAAAGAGGACTCGTGGGTTGAGATAAGGACAATTTAATAACTAAACTACAATAATATTGGAAATAATACTATATACAAATATGCAATGTGATACACAGTGATACTGCTCCCCCACCCGATAACCAAAGGCCCAGCTCACTCCTGGCCAACGACCCCGGAGGAGGGAGGGAATGGGTGATACACAATGATACTGCCTCCCCCCAAAGCCTCAGCCTGTTGCCAGCTAAAGATGCCCAGACACCGCACTCACGATTCCCCCAAACGGGGGGGGGGAGTGCACCGCTCCCGGAGGCATTCACGGAACAGATATAACAGCCCAAGCCTCCCAGGCCAAGAGCTGACCGAAGCAGAGGAAAAACAGCTAATGATCACCCCGGAGAGGGAGGATCCCGAAACTCACAGAACGGAGATAACAAGCGTCCTGGGCCGAGAGCTAACAGCATCTGTGGAGGGGGAAGAAAAGACCTTGGGAGAGCGAATGCAGGCTCCCGAAGCAAGATGATCTGGAGCCCAAGGGAAGTAAAAGAGAGCGATCTCCCGGAAGGGTCCTCACCTATATACTGGTACGACGTGCATGGGATGGAATAATTGGTCAGTCTGCTTCTCAATCTTAACCTAAAAGCAAATCCCAAGCTAGAAGCTGGACTGTATTTGCCCCCCCCCCCCCCCCCGCTCTGTCTGTGGAGGGGAGAGAGGCTGAATGTATTTGTCCTTGAAAGTATCCTGGCAATAACTATAAACATTCCTTCTTATCAGTTTTCTCCTAAGCAGGAATCCAAAACATAGCTTCTTGCTAACTATTTATGAAGAGAAGGAAAAAAAACCAAAACACAAAACTCTCCTCTGCTTAACCCACGACACCAGCATTCAAAAATGTCTTTTCTTTCTGGATCTCTCAGTTTTTCAGTGCCCATTCAGAATACCTTTATAAGTACCATTTTCTCTGTACATTCACACCCTTGTCCTGGGAATTTGGCTAGGCATGGGAAATCACTGCAGCTTTGGTTCTGGTCTTCATCCAGTAAAAACAAACAAAAGTGCATACATTAATTGCTGTTGTTTCCTACTCAGGATAGAAGGTGGGGGCATCCATTTCTCAGGCTTTTTAGACTGTAATTTGACCAGAGTCCTTGAGTGTCTAGTGATAGCACTCTTCTTTTTCCTCGTTAAGGAGAGAACATGTTGGTAGTTTTTTTGCAGCAAAGTGGTGTTGTGATAATCACAAATTGTTTCTTCTCTTAGAGCTACACGGAAGTGAAAAAGACAAGGAAGGCTCTTAAGGTAAATTCCACTTAGAAATCTCAGGAAAACATGCCGGCAACGTTACAAGAAGACAGGAAGCCTTCAAGGACACTGTTTATTGTTTCTTGGGCAACCTCCATAGCAAAACTTAAGGCTACTCTGATTTCTTCCTACCTCTTCAAAACATTCTCTATCAAATAAATTTGACATGTGCTGCATACTTAAGTAGGTAGGTAAACACTACTAACAGCAGAAACATAGTTCTTGAATTCTTCATACTATTATCTGTGGCTAGAAACAGTTCTTGTTTTTTTCAATGAAAATTTTTCGAGTAGGTTAAACACTGAGACATGCTAATAATCAAATATGGAATAAGAAATTATTTACTTTCCTGTGTGATAAAGACCTAATTTCATACTGTTTCAGTATGGAGAAAAATTATTAGTATGATTTTAAGTTGAACTATGAGTGACATATTGAAGTTTCAAATTCAGTTGCTCCATTTTATAAGCTTCATAGTCCCAAATTCAGTGAGAAGTCCTTGGAAGGCAACACAGCATAATTTGTCTTTTTTGAAGGCCAGAGAAAAAGAGCTGTGTTTCATGAGTGCTCAGTGACAAACCCTCCCAGAATGATGCCATAGGCTTATAACATTGATGTGAGTGGAGATTCATGCTGCAGGTTCTCCTGGGAAAGTATAGAAAAAAACCTGCTACCATTTCAGTTCTTAGATTATCTGTTCTTTCATTTCTTAGTTTACCAGGAAAAGAAAAAAAAAAAAGGAAAAAAGAAAAAAGAAAAAAAAGAAAAAAAAGGCATAGTTAATGCAGAGAGAGCATAAGAAACTACTGTCTGGAAGACCCAAAATTGTTCTCTTGCTTCTGAAAGCCAAACATCACACAGCTGTTAAACTGTTCAGAGAAGAACTGGAGACAGGACTTTAAGTCAATACATTACTACTGACTCTGGCTAGGAAAAAAACAAAATGTATATGACAGCTCCATCATGTATTTGACAACAGTGACTATCAGTGGCATCTCGCACATTTGCAGTGATTCTAAGCAATACCAGCTCGCACTGAGTATGCTTATGGAAAGCAACAACCAATCTGACTTTAAATCAGAGGAATTTTCAGCTAGCTGATAAGACTCGCTAAACAGAGTTATCTCTAGATCAGCTGAAATATCAGAATCCATATGGAAGATGTTCACAACCAAGAAGAAATCACCTCCCTCTCAAGTATTTCTGTTCACTCTCTGCACTTCAGCGCAAGAGCATGCAATTACCCGTGCTGCTGGCACTCCCGGGGCTCTCTGTGTGCTTGTTAGCACCAGCATTTGGAAATGCAGCGACCTGAGAGGAAAGCTGATCCTTTCCTCACTCTTAGATCAGAGACTTGAAGGAAATTAGGAATCGAGTGCCCTGCTCCCTCTCCACTTTCTCCACAGATGTAGTTACCACTGTGTCTGACAGAAAAAAAAGATGTAGGGTTGCATCTCCTGCTGCTCTCTATTACTGTCTAAATTGAAGGAAGGAGAGACCCCTTCAGCTCAGCATCCTGTCTCTTTACATCTGTGTGGCTTGTGCTGTGCTGGGTAACTGTTGATATTCTGTTCTCTTCCATGACTTATTTTACAGTTCCTATAGAAACACAGGCAGCAGATAAAGTGTGTTCTGATTCTAATATGGTCTTCCATCTCAAAAACCTAATTATAAAACTTTCTTCTTCACATACAGCGAGTGAAGTTCAAAAGATGGCAAAGCCTTAGCTCTCCACCCCAACACTGAGACCAGTTTAAACAAGAAAAAGTCTTTGCTTGCTGGTTTGGGAGCAGAAAGGAAAGGTCTTTTGAGAAAAGTCATGATAATGAATCCATCTCTGCTTCAAATTAGTTTTCTTCTTCAGCTCTCAATCATTTCTGACTCTGTTTCATCTTTACTCTTTTTTCAGTTATTGACACTCTCTTCTATCCTCACTCCCAGACCACATCAAAAGTCTAGGAAACTCTGGGAAGCTAAAGGTTTGTTGGTTTAATAAACATTAATTGACAAACTCTAGTGGGCAACTGTGTTACAAGAAGATGGACTGGACTTTTCTTAGAGACAGATAATTTTATTTTTACTGTGTTAAACTGAGCAACACTGTACGGAACAAAGAGCAAAAAAGGCAGTTGATAACCAAAGAGCTATAACACTACTTTCAACATCTTCTCTGCCATTTGTATTTCAGACAACTTTGTCCATAAAACATAGATAGCAGTTCTTTTTCTTTCAGGATCTCTCAGAATTTCAGACACTATTTTATTTTCTCTTCTCAGTCAAACACTGTTTCATTCCTTCTACAATGGCAGGGACTGTTTTAAACCAGGAAATTCAGACTGAACATTGTGAGCAACCTTGTATAACTATCCATCGGGGACAATGAAAAACTGGAATAGGAGAAATAATGACACAGTAATCTTACAATTTATAAGCAATAGTAAAAGGAAACTTCTTACCCAATTTGCTATATTTCATAGATTTAAAGAGCAATCCCTTAAATCCTGTTCTGCAAGAGAAACTTTCCTCTAGAGGGCAGAAAATGTTCAAGTAACACCTGAGATAGCTATGACACTGCTGTACTCTTGCAGACCTGATGATTCGTCTTCTGACTTGTTCAAATTCGTTGCCAGAAGCTGCTCTAGGTTTTATTGGCTTTTTGTGGATGAATTATTCCTGATCATCTCATAAATACTTAGCATTTAAGTTTCAATTGAAGCCTACAACATTTATTAATGATTAGCAATGCAAGTGAGATGCCTTCAGATATTTTTTGCTTTCAAGTTGAACCTTTAGGTTGACAGCCATGCAAGAATAAATATCTTCAAAGCCATTCCCAACCTATGTGATTGATAGCATATGCAAGATTAAACACACAGAAATAATACAAAAGTCAGCATTCTAAATGAATTGCTAAAATCAAAATATACAGAGTAAAATGATGGTAAGCACCATGAGTACTACAATAAGAAAAGGGTATGAATTGCATTATATTTCCTTTGGGGCAGACCTCTTTATTTTCATAGGATTCTCAGCTAAGGACAGTAAAGTTGATTGAGCTATGAGGCCTTTTCAAATTTTTAGTGATGATCAGTTAATTAATACTTTACAAGGATTCTCAGAACATTCTAAATTTGTTTCCAATTATACTTCTGAAGATGAAGGGTTCAGGAGCTATGACAGTATACTTCCCATTAGAGAAAACCTGTAAAAGTAACATTTCTACAAAAAATAGTGAAAGAAGTAATATTACAAGTATGTGATTACAGAATATGCAAGGAGAGCAACTCTCAGGAAAGAAGAAATTATAAACACCATGGAATGAGAAGCTACGAGGTTATGATATAAAAACAAGTACACATCTCTGGCCATCCAAGGCCATGAAAAATTAACTTGAACTCGGTCAGAACAGGTGAGAAGAAGAGGACTTCACTCTTCTTTAAAATCCTATTCTCTTCTATGAAGAGACAGATATTGCAAACTTCCACTTTGCGAGAAGTCAGGAAAGGTTGGCTTCCTTGTTACAGCAAAATGATCGGCAAAGATACTAACTCTGTCAAGAGCTGAATAAAAAAGATAAATACAAGGAGGAGAGGCAAGCTATTTAAATTGAAGGAAGGATTAATGATCAAACTGCCCATGAGTAAGTTTTGACAGGAAATCATAAGATCTTCTTAAAGTTCCTGAAGACTCATAGTCTTAGCCAAACCAAAATCTTTCTTTTTTTTTTTTCCTTCAGCAGATTTGAGCCTGAACTCCAGTCTTTCTTGCAAGCTTCCTGCCTTTGATTGATAGCTATTAAATTAGGTTTTACCCCATTGGTTCTGTCCAGATTAAATACATTTATAGCACAGCATGACACAACGAGACAAAGGAACAAGTGGCAATTACTTTGTCTATTTTTGTCTCCTACATGGTTAACCATCATTTAAACACTGACAAGCGGGTAAAGAGATCAGTGTGAGTTTGAAAAAAAAAGCAAATTGAGAGAATACGATCAGGCAAACTGACCCTGTTTAATCTGTAACAGTTTACAAATAAACATCTTGGGTAAGACTTTTTTCTAAATCCCAGAAATGTTTTTTTCAATGAAGAGCCAAAGAAAGAGGTACTAAAACAAGACCCTGCCAAGCTAAAACACACTGATATCAAGAGTAATAAAGAGGATGAAAACAGCATGTTGTACATGACTTGCAGAATGTTTTTTATTTAAAGCACATGGGTTTAATACTGATACGAGTTCACAATTCCTTCATGTAGTAACAGATTAGTGAATAAACATGATAATGGTTTAAATAGCATTTCTATTGCCATGCTCCTGCAAAGCACAGAAATCTATTTTCTCCTTGTTAGTTAGTAACTGTATCCCTTGTTGGCACGTACCCAGCAGGACATATATGAGAGGACCACAAGACCTTCAGGCAGAAGTCTTTGGGGGAGACAGCCACTTCCCATGCAGTCAGTAGATGCTTTCAGGAGCTTGTACAGAGGTTTTAATTAATGTACTTGCCAGATGACTGAAAGAGTGTATGAAAAGTCAGAGGACTGCACATCTGTTTCCAGATATAAAACCTAAACCTCTGGACAGAAACCTCTTGTTCATATCCATCCTGACAGAGTCGTGGCATTCATACAATTAACCCTTTGAAAATACCTCAGAATATATACATGCTACTTTATGGTATTTGTGTTGTAAAACCCATCAGAAAAATGGAAAAGCTAGCTTTTCTCAGACAGCAGAAGGTTGAGTAGATGTATGGACAGAAACGGTTATCTGAGCTGATGATGGGGAACATTTAAAAAGTACAACAGCCCTGTAATCTCATTCCTTCCCTTGCTCCTCTGTTGGGATCTTCCCTCTTGTGAAGAGATCCAAAGTCTCACTTTGTCAGAAAGTTTAAATAAGAAGCTTTTATTAGTGTGATTTGTGACGCTGATGGTAGACTGTATGGGGTTAACTCTCTGACCTTTTTCTCTCTACTGAATCACATACACACAAAAACTTCAAAAGCCATTTAAAATGCTTTCCTGATAATTGCCCCATGTACACTGTTAGATCCAGATTTGCCAGCATGGCAGTGATTCTATGGATCTAGGTCTTACTGTTAATTAACTTTTTGACATAGGCATCAAGAAGACATTCCCCTCTCAAAATAAAGCTGTGGTGATTTTAGGTATTTGCTGTTGACAAGTCAGAATTGCTTTTATTTTCAATCCTAAACACATTGTTCACTTGAGATAAAAATCACAAGTCAAATTTTGATAGGGAGCAAGTCATGAATTGCTGTTGACAGTGTGTCCCAAATACATCTCTACTCTGTAATTTTTTTGTTATTTTCCCACTACATCCACTGGCTTTCATAGTTACTTTTTTTAACAACTAAGGCAGCTACTGAATAGCTAGGAGCATACGGGGTGCGCACTGAATCCCAGCAGGATGTTCAAGCAAACTGGATATATGAGTGTTTGCTGAATATAAGAATAATCTCTTTAAAAGTTTAGGTGTGATGTGCATTATTTTGAGAGGAACTATCACAACAACGAGCAATTCCTACCTTAGCGAGCATGGGGGGATGATTTGAAGAAACACTAGATGTTTTTTATTTAGCTGGGAGTTTTGGCAGTCTTCCTTGGGCCAGATAGAATTGCAGGCTGCTTGTCTAGGCTAGCCACCAGGCGATTTCACCCAAAAGAAAGGAGAAACATTTCACCTTACCCTGCACAGTGGTGTGACATCAGTGTCAGTGCCCAAAACCCCTGTGCCTGTTCACTCCATGTATTAGAAGGTATGCTAATCGGCCCAGAAACCATACCTGTCCTCAGTTATCTCTGTTTTATAGCTGATTTTTTTTTGTGGTTGAAACCCTTTGGGGGAGTGTGCATCCTCTGCAGGAGCTTTTAACCCTTTCTGTTACATCCCAGCACTGAATCCCCACACTGATGCTAGAGAAGCAGGACCCGAGGTTTAGCTCTCTGAAAGTTACTTGTAAGATCCCCTGAGCAGTTCTGCCTTATGGCATTCAGTACAAAATGTGTTTGGCACAAAAGGCTCCCTGCCCCGTTTTTAAAGCTACTTTTGAACCAAAATCTGACTTCTAACCAAAAGCAACGAGACACATAGTGTACCACTTCCCTTTTTTTAATTCCTAAATTAGTCCAAAATTATTTCTTTCAATGGCAATATTTCTGGTATCTCACATGCAGGAGGAAAAAGCATGTGCAATAAGCCAGATTTTCAGGTAATTTAAATAAGGAGTCCAGTAGCCTGACTATTAAACAACAGTCGAGTTCCCCTGCAATACTGTCAGTCAAACGCATTAGTTTAGAACTTATTCCCATTTTTCTTCAGGTATATTTAGACAGATATGTGAATCAATACATTTAATTCTGAAACAATTTCAGAGTATCAAAAGCTGCTAATTGATAGTTAAATGTGAGCTTATTTTTCATGTGAAACTGCTGTACTGTATTCATTGTTGAAATAATGGTAACCATTTTCTTTGTGACATTCTCTTGAGGATTTTTAAACAGAGTCTTCAGTAATTGCTGAGTTATTTCAGACCTGTCTGGTAATTTTCCACTGTATTAAAAGGCATTTGTTACCAAGAGTGATGGAAAAAATATACACGTCTGCTGGATGGAGCTTTTACTTATTTTCCGTCAACATAATTACCTTTTATTAGCACAGCTGGTATCTAAACAATAGCCTACTTTTTATTTATTTGACTAATACTTTTCTAGGTTCATATCTGTAGGACATCTACACCCTTCAAATTGTAATGAACAAACAAGATTGGTTATGTGGGCAAGACTATGTTTTCATTAAAAAAAAAAAAACAACATTGACCCTACTCACACTAAAACAATTTTGATCATACACCGTTTTAGAGGAAAACCTAATCCAACAAACTGAACTGTTAAACAACATTTACAAGAACATTTAGATATAACAATATTAGTACTAGAAAAGCAATTTTTATAGCATATGTATAATACCATGGTGACTTTGTAAGGTAAACAATATTATGAAAAGTATTTACTACACAGATATTGGAGTATTAACAGGTATTATCTACCTAAAGGTCATCTAGATCACTAAATATTATGTGTTGTAATTTATTCTATTTATCAAACCGGTTCTGTTACTAGATCCAACACTGCGATGAAAAACAATACCCCTTCAATACTTTCCGTGACCTGCATCCCATGTAGGAATTCAAGCGAGGTCAGACAGGAGATCTCAGAGCAGCGGCCATGACCCAGAACCCCACCAGTGTGAGCTCCAATGAATGTTAAGTGGATCCTCGTACTTCCAGACACCCATGGCTCTGTTAACTCTGTCAAATAAGTTCTGTGATGTGTTCTGAGTCTTCACAACAGTAGAGGGCTTTTGTTACACATTGCCATTTCTGTCCACCTTATAAGAGCAGCTGCCATGCTGACATTGACTGAAGATGCCCTGAGCACCACATCTTCCTCCCTGCTACCTCCAATACAGACCCAGGCCCACACCTACAAGAACACACTGAAGCATTTTCTGCTTTTGTCTCTGCTTCTCCTCTGCTTTTGTGCAATGGGATAAGCTTTGTTTGCAAAGGACTCACCATGCCCTGTAAGGCACTGATTCCGCAGCACAAAGTTCCCCAGCCGGGAGGAGCACATCAAGCTGCCAGACTGCCTGACAGCAGGTATGGGGAGTAGATGGTGGGTCTGTAAACAGCTCCTTCAACAAGCTTTTAGTATCATAAGTATGAACACTATTCTCACATAGGTTTAGGTAAGAGCATATATTCCAGCTCTAGCAGCCTAGCTCCAGCTGTTTCAGCCTTATCACTGACATCTACATGTTCCTTCAGCATCTTTCCATGTTCTGGCCCAAAAAAACAACCTTATCTCCTTCAGCCAGCAGATGTGCTCTAGGTGGAACAATGAAGGGAGTAGAATGCCATTTAATTACATTTATTGAACACTCAAGCACGGTTCCCTTGACATATTACTTCTTTAGGAATATTATAGCACATTTCAGAATACAAAACACATTTTCAAATGACAAACAGTACTGTTACAGCAGAAACACAAAAAAATGGACTCAGATTGTCAGACAATTTATTTTGCTTGGTATTTTAACTAAAAAAAATACAATCATTTTATTCCTGAATTTCAGTGTAACCTATACAGGCTCATTTATCATTTTCCTCGTAACTTTGGAGTTATAGATAACTTTTTAAAATATTACTGAAAAAATAAACAATAAAAAAAATAAAAAAAAATCTAAACCAACAATGAACACAGAGGATTTTTCAGTCAATATGGCCAGAAGCAATTAATGTGGTGCATTTGTAGATGCACAGATGTGTGACACTCCTCATAATCAACATCTCATTTATGGTATATGCATTTTTTGAGGAGATGCAAAGCACATTCCATAGAAGTTTATTACTCACCTCTCAACATTAAATATCTTTTTTTCTCCACCTGTGAGTTAACATTTTAGAATTCCTGTGCTTTTTTACTCTGTACAAAAAAACCCCTGAATTTATGGTTGGAGAATGGAAGTGAGCAAAACAAATTCTATGTTATTCCATTCTATTCTAACAATTTTTTGGGTCAGCGTCTCTTCCTCTAGAAATCTTTCTCTTTTTTTCCTTCTTACTGTTATTTAATATGAACAAAAGTTTTCAGAAGCTGCAGTGAAAAGCAAGGTCCATTTCACTGCACAGCTGTTCTAAAGATATAGCATCAGAAGGTAAAGTGGTGATGAACTGTCACCAAAGTGTTGCCTGAAGTTGCAAACAGTTAAAACATTTTAAATAGTTAAAATGTTTAAAAAACTCTTGAAAGTCCTGATTTGCCACAGGTGTCTCTCAGTCTAACCAATGATAGTAAGTTGAATCTATGTGGTATGTTTAAGACCACATTCAACGGTTTAAGAAAGATATAGCAAAAAAGTTTGGAGCTACTCTGATAAGATGCTGAAACAAGGATGCATTGTTAAGGCTGGCACAGAAGGAGATCAGAAGCAGAGGGAGCACTTCATTGAGTCCAATCAAGTCTGATGGGCTCTCCTATGGTACAGCATTTTATATGATTAGGGTCCCTAAATGCTCTTCCTTAATAGTGAAACAACATCTTAGAGCATCTTTTGTTTTAAAATATACTAACATGTCAATCTTGGTAACCATAGAGTTTCATTCATTTATGTTCTGGTCACGGCATAGTTACAAGACAAACAAGCTTTCCTAGATACAATTTTCACAGAGAAAAATGTGGCCTAATGATTCAAGCACTACCTCTCTCCAGAGAGAGATTTGTGTTCAAATCCTGCTTAGCTGCAAATGCTTCCATGACTCAGGGCATGTTGTATAGGATGAACTCGAAGTATCAAAATCCCATTTTAGGTAGGAGATGTTTCCAATAAGCAATTTGATTGCCCAATCCAGGAAGCATTTTAAACCCACTGGCTTCCTCATTTGGGACTGCAGGGAGGGACCCAGCAGGCTCAGCTGCGGTTTGGAGGGGTGCAGGGAAAGCCTCCTCCACTCATAGCTGGGGACAGTATCCAGCACTCCACTTTCACTTGACTTTCCAAAAACAGGATGGAGGGAGAAGGGAAGGGGGCAGGTCTGTTTTGCACAGTAACTGAGCAGATCAAGCAGTGATCAAGGAGGAGACAGAGCTGGAAACCATTCCCAGCTGGCAGCTCAGAGCTCCTTTACTACGGGACCCTATTTGCCAGGAAAAGGATGGAACTCAGGCAGAGCACTCCCCACCTGCCTGTTGAATTGCACCCTCATTTAGGACAGCAAGAGCCACACTGTCAAAGGGCAGAGAGCACAGTGTCCAAAAGAGCCTGGCAGACTTCCCAGGACTGGGGAGTTAGGGATCGGGTCTCTCTTCACAATATTACTTACACATCTTATTCAACACGTCTTCAGTGATGCTGCAAGCTGTGTTATTTTTCATTCAGCATGACTATAAGGCAGACAGTATTATTTGACTGTATTCCAATAATCCTACTAGTGACAATATAAATATGCAGCAGGAAAATTACTCTGGCTGTAGAAAAACACATTTTTAGGAATGTTCTACTGGGTTCACAATCATTATTTCTCAGTCACTTTATAATTTCAGTCTTTCCACTAAAAATGGTTATTAGTTTATATTTCTTTCCTTATCAAAGTATTTTTACTCCTAGGAGCTTCTTTGCTGCCCTCTTAAGCACTTTGCTAGAACAGCACTGCTAAGTGAAAATTTCTTATATTCAGCAACAAGGTGTTTGAAGTAGTTTCTGCTTTGACTGTAACTACTTTCAGTAACATAAATATTTTCTGATTACATAAAAAGCATACCCAACCAGAAGTTTCTTAGCTTTTCAAATCATACTGTATATCAGTATTATTATTACATATATTATTATATACCAGTAGTATAATCTTTCTAACATTAACTATTATAATGTACAAAAGAGTTAGAAAATGAGGAAATTAATAATACGGACAAAAAGACATTTTTGTGGGCCTATTCTGTTTTTTTTCTACATATACCAACATTATGCATCAGTTTTAACTTTTGTCTTCTTTTTTAATTTCTTCCACATAAATATTTATTTGTTAATATGTCTTCCTGGTGTCAAACAGACTCAAATAACTTATTAAATCTTTCTCAGGAAAGACAAAAATTATGGATCAAATTATTTGCCATTTTTTAATGCCATGAAAACCTACACTTGCTAATAGCACAGAGGAAAAGAACACTGTAAATACAGGGAAAAACTGTAAAAGCCTTTTTATCATAAAATTGAAAAACTGTCAATTGATTCATATCTATTGTTTTCTATATTAACTAGACATTATTACTAATTTGCTGTAACCTGAAGCCTTAACTTTTTATAAAACAAAAGCTGAAACTACGTATTTTACATGCAACTTTCCTTGCTTGCTTTCAGATATTGACTTCGGATGACAATACAAAGATCAGTGGGAAAGGGAAATTCATATCTGCTTTTTCTTCATATCTCTTCCAGTTGAATAGTATCTGGTCTTACAACAAATTGTATATTCTCTGTCAAAATCGATTATAACTCTAACTTCTTCTAAAAGGAGTCTTTACTTACAGTTAAACTTGTCACTGCTGAGACATCTTAAACTGCCCAGTGTACTTTACCATGCATGCAGGCAGAGGGAGATATCAAGGCAGATTTGTACAAATCCAAATATCGCCTGAAATAGGGACAGCAAGTAAGCCACTGCAATCCAACTGTCCAAAGGCCTTATCGCTGGCACACTGACTGCTGACAAAATTACCGTTGACGAAATCACCAGGGAGTGAAACAGTGGAGATATAATTCTTTATTCTTAAGTTGTGCTTTCAACCTATCGATCTCCCTGCAGGTAGATAAACAGAAAAAGCAGGAACCAAACAGTAAAGTAACACTGTCAAGATCACGGTGCAATCCAGGCTTATAATACCTCCTTTTGAGGTTTAGACTAAGTGTCCTGGGTTAAGCTGAGATAGAGTTAATTTCTTCATAATAGCTAGCAAGAGGCTGTGCTTTGGATTTGTGCTCAGAAGAAAGCTGATAAGAAGTGATGTTTATGCTGCTGCCAAGGTCGGCAGACCGGGGAGGCTGGGAGGGAGCACAGCCCCAGTTACTAGCCCAGGATTTGATCTTAGGTTTGGGACTGAGACCCAGAGTGGCCAATAATCTATTCCATAACATACATGTCATGCCCAGTATATAGCTGAGGACCCTCCAGAAGATCGACCTTTTTGGTTCCGGATCTCTTTGGCTTCGGGTCATCTCGCTCCAGGTGGTCGCTCTCCCAAGGCCTTCCCCCCCTCCAACCCCGGTCAGCTCTCAGTCTGGGACACTCAGACTGTTGCTCCAAACTAACTCACATGAAGCACAACACAATGGCAAGTCTGATCCATGTTTCCTGAAAACATAAAACAAATCTATCCCAATACAAAATGAGTTTAGCTTTCTCATACCACTCTTCACAGATATTATATCACGGTGCAAGGATTTCCCAGTACAAAAAAGTAAGTTTCATCACTTACAAGTGTATAGTTGCACCTGAAATTTGTTTTCCTTAAGAAAATACATGCTATGCATTTTAAAACTAACATACAAAAAGTAATACAGGAATAATTAATGAAGCCATGGAAGACTCTGAATTAAGAACAAATATTGCCCAAAACATCAGATCTTTCAGAATACTAGGTATTTTTGAAAGAAGCATTTTATTCAATTCATAACTGTTCATCCAAATAGCTGATATAATGGTATGTGATCACACCCAGTCTGAAAAGATTTCAAAATTCAATTTCAAAAATGTATTCTACAGATCACCTAAAAACTTCTTGTTAGAAGTGCAGTTTTATTGACACTAACTTTCTGTTTGGTGGCACAGGTAGTATAGAATGTTAGGTAAGTATGCTACAAGTCCATAGGATAATGCTGAATTCCACTTACACGTTTCACTTGAATGACTTTGAATCAAGTAAGCATTGTGTATCAGACAAAAGAAATCCACTTCTTCAAGGCAGAATGTGTCTTTTGAAGAGTTAACCAGTGGCACACTGGAAGGTTAGAGAAAAAAAGGAAAGGATTGTGTTTATACAATCAAAGAGATGGGAAAAAGATGGGCCTTATTGACGAGTCAGTGAGTCTATTACCATGGGGTAAACAGACTTCAATCTGGATCAAGATAAGAAACACTGAGGATCTGCTCCGGGTAGAGAAGCTAAAGCATATGTGCAAGCAGCATCACCTGGGGAGGAAAGCCTATTTCCTAGAGGGAATACAAATGAAGAATTTCACAGGTGAGTTGCCTTAAATGCTACTGGTTTCCTTCATTATTTGAATGATTAATAGGAGACTGATTTTTATCCCTTTATCTTTGTAGAGAGAATTCTTCACTGTAACATAATAGATTTCTATTACATTGAGAGAAAATAATGGAAAATCCTTCAAGGAGAGGTTGTGTGGAATTAAAGTTTTTAAGATGGAAACAGTAAGAGATTGAGCATGATGTAAGCATCTGGCTGGTTCTCTAGCAAAATTTCTGGAGATCCTGGTTAGAGCTATCCCGAACAAGAGAAACTAAAAGCATCAGTCTTAAGAGCACTCCTTTAGGGCCATCCAGAAACCCTGAAAATGTGTATTAGTTACATATTTAAGCCTAAATGGTAGTTGACTGTCTTTCTCTTATATTCTACTATGTAATCAATGATTTTTTATGATTTTATGCTTTTGCTGATCAGCCAAAAATTTAAGAAGGAGATGGAACAAAAACTCTTGAAGTGATAGGTGAAATATATTTAACACTTACTGATTTTTATGAAACTCGGTGTAATTTATGACACTTGTACTTAATCAAAGCTTTAGTTATAATATTTTTGGTGATGCTGTAAGATAGCAAAATTATAAAGATTCAGGAAGTCATACATTTCACAGAATATAGTAGCTATGCTGTAACACAATGTAGCTTATATTGTATTCTTTTAAAGTAAATAAAGTTCTTAATTAAAATAGAGCAACTATTAAATAAACTGGAAAATAACAAATGTAAGTTGATTATATCTTTAATGCTATACAATGGATTAAATATAGTGTTTTAAAATCATATTAGAGAGGATGTGAAAATTATGTTCCTTTTTCCACGCTTTGATATCACTCATTTAAACACTTTAATTAAAATGCAAATTAATCTATAGAGCAGATGTAAAGACAAAAGCTTTGGTGAATATGGAATATCTGAGAAATCATTAGCCAACATCATAGCACATTAGATTACTGCTACTGAATTGGAAATACAATGTTCACCATGATGAAAAGATTATAAATTAAATCAGATGGCTGTACCACCTAGTGTTTTAATTTCCGCAAACTTCACTCTGAAACACTTTCTTCTCTGAATAATAACTTTCATTATCATCAAAGAACTATTAAATCCTTAGCTTAAAACAGTGACTCCTCTTTGCATGATTTTTCACCACAAGAGTCTTTTTTATGTTGCATTTCTCATGATCTGTCATCTGGCAAGCAGTGTAATGTAATGCAGTTAATGGCTCACATAGATATCTATCTATGCTTGTATTAATAAATTAATGTCAGACAAGTAAAACAGTATTTCTTGGGAATGTGAGAGCGCAGCAAGGGGACAAACTGATGGACTCAGGGATGCATTGGCTTTCAACATATTTCATTAACTAAATAATTTGTAACCATGAATAAGGCTCTATAAACCAAACGCATGCATGATATTTCTGTACAGATGTGCAAACAGATCATCTCCTATCGGTACCCACAGCTGCCAAAGCACCCATAGCTTTGTTCATGCTGCTCAGACCTCCCTCTCCAGCTGATAAGGTGCTGAGATGCTTACAGTGATAGGCACTTTCCCACATTGTTTTTGTTCTCTAAACAAGCACCTTAAACGTTGGTTAGATACGAATATTCCTGGGCTTTTCTCCATATTCATGAAGACAATGTAACTGGGTGACATGGCTGTGCTTCCACAGGTGTTATCTAAGTGACATTTCCCATCTCTTGCCTATCCACCTGCATCTGCCCCCCCCACCACATCTCTCCCATTTGTGTGGGCACAACTGCTCGGGAGCTACAGTCAAGCAAGCTGTGAACTGATTTGGCTTAACATACAAACTGCTGTTCTGGGAAAAGTGATGGGACAGCCCAGGCTGGAAGTGGAGGTGTGTTTCCCAAGGCACCTGAGCCTCCTTAGTAGTCCCCCCAAATGGAGGGCATAACGCCCACTCCCCCTCCACTCTGTAGGACACCTTCTGCTACTCATTTTGACTTAGAAGTTCTGTGGAATAACAAGTGTAGCCAGACTTTCCAGGTAGTCTGCAAAGCTTAGGCACTCTGCTTTGGAAGTTTATACTGATGCAACACCGAAGCCTCTAATAACTTTGCTAAACATGTCACCACAAGCACAGGCATGATTTTTTAGTGCTTGGGTCACACTGAGTGTTGACTGCCTTTGGTTCCTCTTATGGAACTCTTGAGCACTCAGTAATTCCAGCATCCTTTAGAAGTGCAACGTAACACATGGTTTGGTGTTTCCTCTCACAAATGAGTATGGCAATCTCAATTAACCCCACAGTGCTTACTCAGAAAGTTAAGATCTTCATTTCAGTGGCAGCTTAGGATGTGAGCTGTGTTCTTCAAATACAGACAACTGCAGTTCAAATTCCCTTACATTACTTTTCCAGACTCAAAACTAATAGGTGAAAATACATTTAACAGGAGTGGTCCTAGTTTTCATGGTCCACTCCGTCTTTGCTGACAAGGGAAGACTGTGGCAGCATTTGTGACAATACCAGCTGTGTACTGTGGTAAGATTTCAAAGGGTTCTTGTTAGTTGTATTTAATACAGCTATTGCCTAATAGAATATTTGGTACACTACTGACATCAGCTGGATGGAAGGAGACTTTATGCTTATAATCTATTGTTGAGTAAAATTAATTCATTGATTAATCAGCCTAGGCTGTTGTCTACACTCTAATCTAAACACAGCTGTGACCTCCACACAAATTTGACCTACTGTAAAGGAGCACAGTACAGCCTTTTTACTCCTAAAGCTCTGCTGGTGTAAACATCTTTTGATTCTCTAGATTCCTCTCCCGGATCTCTTGCCAGCCTTTCCTCTTCCCTGTCCATTCTGCTGACACAACTGTTCATGTATCTGGATGGCTCAGGGATGGTCCAGCTGAAAAACAACTTCTTTTTTTTCATTCCTTATTTTCCAGAAGTATTAGTTTTCTGACCTAGACCACCACGTGTGCTGCACGATCATCACTTTGCATGTGGTAGTGCAATAGAGTACATGTGCAGAAAAGCTGGGGGATTGCTGCTGTTGGAGAAATTGAACTGGTCCAAACTTCCCTTAGTTGCCTGGGTTTCACCTTTTCAGCTCTAAAGCAGCCTGGGCTGCTGGGCACTTACTCCCTCCCATCTACTGCACAGCAACAGTGGCTGCTGTGGCTGTGTTATGAAGCAGAACATAGGACTGACTCAGCTGAAAAAATAATAGCTGTGCAAAAGAGCTGTAAGAAACTTTGATATCTTTTATGGATGCAGTAAAGCCAATCACAGCTGGATAAAACAAAGACTCCAAAAAAAAAACCCCAACATTAAAATTGTAGGAAAGAGTTTTCTCTGCCACAAACATGGGGAACAAGACTACTACTTACAAACCTATTGTTTTCTAAACAAGATTTTCTGTGAAGAACCAACTATGGAATGTTAAATATATAAAAGGAATATAAAGCAAATACAGTTACTCATGAAAAAAATTGATAGCTACTTTAGTTTCCCTGCAATTATGCTCTATCTGTATGGCTAAGATTGAATTATTATGACCTTAAAAAAGAGAGAGGATATTGAAAAACATAACCTTGCTATTTTGTAACAAGAATATTAAATGAAAAAGTAGAAAGGAAAGAAAATCTTAAAAGCCTTCATTCATCTCAAATCTTCAGTAAAATGCTTAGAATTTTCTAACAGAGACTGAGCACTAACAATTATTTTACTGACTACTTGGGTTATTTATGCATCGTTAATTCCCATATGTCTGTTATAAAGCAATCGGTATTGGAATAGAGTTGAGGACTCGATTCTATAGCAGCTATTGACTTGGCTATGTAAAAATTCTCAGTTAAAATCACCCAACTATGTTCAGCTGGAATGTAAATAAATGCATACTGATCAAGACAAATACAACTCTGGATACTTAGCAAGATATTAACAAATATGAGACTCTTTCTTGAGTTGCAACTTGCAGCTGTCCAGACACTTCTAGGTGATATTTTATCAACCCTCTTTCTTGTGGCTTCCCTCTGAATGACTACTAACAAGCTTCTTTCCCCTGCAAAAAGTTATGATTTTTCATGAAGCAGGTGGAAGTGCAATCTTTGTGGAAGCCACCCTCCGCTAAATCTGACATATTTTCAAATGTTATTAAGTCAAAGACAGGCCCCACACAATGCTTGTGTGCATCTAATTAAACATATGCAGTGTAATAGTACCAGATATTTCACTTCCATAGGAAACAAAGTTAACTGGATTTCACTGAGAAGCTCGACCAGAGCTGGTGAGCACCATCACATAAGGTATGATCAGAACATGACAACTGCAAATTTCAAAATTATCTACCCCTGTTCTTTTTTTTTTCAGTTTAAAGCATGAAGCCTGTTAAAACTTCCCTTTGTGGATGCGCTGAGTATTCCAGGACCTCTCTCTTTTCATTTGCACATGGTCCCTGTGAACTTTGCTGAATTATTGTGCTTTATAAATTTACTGTTTCTCCTTAAACTGGAAAGCAGATGATAGAAAACATATTGATGCTCCATATGGCTTGAAAGTTCATAAGAAATCTTGTTCCTAAAATTGGCATATTTCAATGCTTTTAAAGCTGTGAAAGGCTTTTATGTCTGCCAGTTTTCTATACAATTATTCCAATCTTGAAGCAGTGTTTATCACTGGAGGATACCACCTGGTTTCAAGACTTTCTATGCTATTCTTCCACATTTCCCTCCATGGATCACCTGCCAAAGAATCACCAAGGAAACTCATTACCAAAAGCACAAACTACACTGCACAGTGCAGCTGACTGCCAGCTGATAGTGTTATTCGCTAGACCACTCAAGCCTGTTACTTCCACAAATGCTGCACTTCTGTCATGTGGAAGGGCTGTGCTATGCTGTTTCTCATTCTCATTTAATTTTAATCTCATCTGACTCTCTGGTGTGGGTACCATGTCCAAGCTCCTGTCAGAAAGACTGTGTGAAGCTACTTTAACAGTTATGAAAAGACAAAATGTGGTTCTCATTCTTTTCATTTGTCATTTTTCTTGAATAATTTGCTTTTTTGTTAGCTGAGCTTAGTCGTGTTATGGTTTGGATGAATGAAGAAGAAAGTGAATCCTTCTTTTTTACTGTTTGAGCCAGCACTGTGCCCTCATGGCCAAGAAGGCCAATGGCATCCTGGGGTGTATCAGAACGGGGGTGGTCAGTAGGTCGAGAGACATTCTCCTCCCCCTCTACTCTGCCCTGGTGAGACCGCATCTGGAATATTGTGTCCAGTTCTGGGCCCCTCAGTTCAAGAAGGACAGGGAACTGCTGGAGAGAGTCCAGCGCAGAGCCACGAGGATGATTAAGGGAATGGAGCATCTCCCTTATGAGGAAAGTCTGAGGGAGCTGGGTCTCTTTAGCTTGGAAAAGAGGAGACTGAGGGGTGACCTAATCAATGTTTATAAATATGTGAAGGGTGAGTGTCAGGAAGATGGAGCCAGGCTCTTCTCTGTGACATCCAGTAATAGGACAAGGGGCAATGGGCTCAAGCTGGAACATAGGAGGTTCCACTTGAATATGAGAAAAAACTTCTTTACAGTGAGGGTGACAGAGCACTGGAACAGGCTGCCCAGAGAGGTTGTGGAGTCTCCTTCTCTGGAGACATTCAAAGCCCGCCTGGATGTGTTCCTGTGCGATCTGATCTAGGTGTTCCTGCTCTGGCAGGGGGATTGGACTAGATGATCTTTCGAGGTCCCTTCCAATCTCTAACATTCTTTGATTCTGTGATTCTGTGATTCTGTGTTTAATGTGTACCTCCACTTCACGTCAGGCTGTGATTTTCCTATTTCTGTGCTCCCAGTCTCCAGAAAGGTTTAGGGACTATTACACATAAAATACAAAGATCATGGCTCATCTAGACCTCATCCTAAGGTTTCAGCTGTGACCTGAATGTTTCATACCCTTTTCAAGATGCCTGTCAACAGCAGGTAAATATTTTCAGTGAGAGCCTGAAGACTTCCAGAATACAACCTTCAGATGGTTGTGAGCTCCTGCCTTTCCCATCTACTCTCCAGTTTTCAGCCCCAGTGTTTTGGACACCCCTTTGTGTAGATTTTCTCCTCTGCTGGGACTGCAGCAGTCGGTTAGGTGTCCTGGCCAGGTATCTGCACTGACCCACTGTGGCTCATGTCTTTTTATCAAACTTCAGGAATGAGGAACATCTCATTTGCTCTTTGACACCCACTCACAGATCTAAGGCAGAAGCTTCTCATTAAAGATGCTGTACCCATTTGCCAGTGTTCCCTTACTCACCACAGTTCATCAGTTCAAAGCCGATCCCACCAGATATTTTAAACCACTGATCATCACTGCTCCCTAACTTTACTGAGTACAGAGTCCTCCTCCACAGACAGCTTGGTTACCTTTCATACTGATGAAGCTCTGAACAGTTTTATGAACTCTTTTCCTACTTAAATGAATCTATCCTATTAGTGCAATAATATAATACTTGTTACATTTTCAAGATTCCAAAATTTAAATTAAAGAGATTTTCTTTTTTTGTTATACTTACCTATTAGTCCAAAACCAACTGCTACATTTTATTTGAAAACCTCAGACTTAGATATTAACAGTATTTGCTATTTTTCAGGTTCTGCCCTTCTCCAGTTCTACACTTATGTAGGGCAATTTACTACATCTGTGCTTAAGGAAGCCAACTTTATCTTTTTTTTTTTGCAAAAATCCAGCAGTTGTGGACACTAATGGAAACAATTTAAATTAGGATAAAATTGGAGTGAAAATGGAGGCTAAAAAGGCTCAGGGACACTTTGACTAGTCTGAAATATTCACTGACCTGAAAAGCATGTCTGAGTTATGGACATAAAAATCTATCTAATCTACTGATAAATTAAAAATTTAGATGATACTTATAATCTAATCAAACACCATAGATTTTTTAGATTATGATGACATTAAAAACAGTATTCCTATTTGGGGTGTGCATTGTATGCTGACAGACTTCTGACAAGGTATAGAGATTCTGATGAAAGTCATGTCACCATGTCATCATTTCAAAATGTCATCATTTTATTCAGAGACTGTCTTTGAACACTTGAATTCAGGATAAAATTAAACAACTGTTTCTTATTCTTCTTATAATTTATAACGAAGCTAGTGAAGAAGTGTATTTAAATAAATTGTGAATCACTATGTAAGGTTTGATTCTTTCTCAGTATAAGATTTGATGGTAAATTTACAACTTTCACTTAAAAATTGAGAAAATACTTCTTTTCACTCTTTGGTCAGGCACTGAGTTTTAGAAGTTGGGAACAATGCTCCTTAGGACTAAGATCTTTTACTGCTTAGGACATTCTGGCTGCTAAAGGATATAATACAGCCTTATTAAAGAACATGGCAAAACTTCTACTGACTTCTCTGTAGCCTCATAAAATACTGCCTTCTCACATATGTGGCCCCATTCATTTCTGTAGGTCTCTTTAGGTGTATAAATTTTGATTCAGCTGTCTGGTTAACAGAAAAAATAATAATGACAAATCAGCAGTGTGGCAGCATCCCTGCTGAAGGCCAGATCTGCAGCACTTATTTTGAATGGAACATCCTCAGAGGACTGAAATTTTTAAATTGCATGTGAGAGGAGTAAGAATTGACACATGTGCAAGAAACGGACTGAAGACATGGCACGAAGTGCTTGCTTGCAGAAACCTTTGATTGTAAGGCTGGGAATGTTGTGTGATAGCCTTTAATTTGGAGGAATACAGGGAAAATTTTGAACAGTTCTGAAGTATCAGAAGTTATTTCAAAGATAATGAGTACTGAGCTGAAGCAGCATTATCCTCTAATCTTTGCCATAGTATTTTTTTTCCTCCTAGGGAAAAAAAAAAAACATTCTTATGCTTATCTTTTTCCTCCATGTTCTACCAGTTTCCTCTAAGATGTTTCAATGGGTTTTCATTGACTTAAATAAGAATGCAAAATATGGTATAATGTTGACCATCTCTTGACAATTGTCAAGCTTGTCTTCCCTGATAATCCACTTTTTTGAAAAAGAAAATGCCAGCAGGTAGAGTTTACATTAGCAGCCGTAATGTTGGATCATATGCCCCCATCACTCTAGGGTTTCATTGCAACTCGTATTGTGTGTCCTCCCATGTAGCACAAAGGTGACCGAGAAAACAGTTACCAGTCTGACACAAGATTGTCCCTCTGGCTAAACTGACATAATACGATCATGAACCCAAGTTTGATCAAGATCAACCTGATACTTCTGAGTAACTCAGGAGGGCTGATATTGCTATCAGAACCATGCCTGTCAGCAGCTGAGCTTAGATGCCATTGAAGACTTGTAATATCCAAAACCATTTGGAAGTTATATTTAATATTGTATTCACATGCAAAGTCTAATTTTTAATACAAAATTTATATTGTTATATATTATAAAGCAGGGGAACACTCCTTTCTTACCCTTTACCTCCTTCCTTTTGCTTTCAGCCATGCATTTACAAGATGTGGCATTTACAGAGAATTGAATGTCAAGCTATTTTAGGAGTCATTCCTTCAGCGCCCATACCAGTTTAGTGAACATGTTCTCCCGCACTTCAACTATTTAAGCCAAAGCTGCCTATATTTAATTATTATTAAGAAACATAACTTATATTCCTATTCATTTTGATGTGACTTATGTCACAGCTTTCTGCTGTCACAGTGACATAAATTTCACTAGTAATTATTTCTGAAACAGCAAGGTCTAAATGGCAGCAAACATCCTGACAGTTTGTCTTTCATTTAACCTAAATTTTCCAGGAGTGCATGATACGGAAACATAATTTATCACATCATAACCTTTTCATGTCTTAAGTAAATGCTTTAGTAGCTTTTGATCCACTTAGCTGCACAGTAGCAAAGACTTTAAATGTGAAAACAACTGTTAGAATAAGCAGTACTAGGCTAAAAGTACTAAAAAGGAAATAAATCTTTAAAGTATTTGTATTTTGACAAAGATTCTCAGAGCAGGGGTAAGACAATACCTTCTCTCAACTACCACTGGAATGCACTACAGGCATCTCAGCACACTCTTCAGTAGGACACTATCAAACATGACCTTAGCGCAGCTGTGGCTGCACATCTTTTAAAAACTAATGTTTTATAGATTATTTACTCTTAAAAAATAAATGTCTTTGGGAAAGCTGTGTCTTTGGAAAGTCCTAAAGCACAACAGAATCTTTCCTGTTACACACAGTAATTATCTTCTCATTCTGCGATAGCTGCTGAGCTATTACAAATAATAAAAATAACAAACATCCTATATACTCTCCTCACCCCCTCTAGAGTTCTTCTTCCTGAATCATACCTCCTTGGCTGCATACATATATGCACATAGCACATAGACATTTGCATATGTATCTGTGAGATACACTTGGGAAACATTTCAGTGTCTAGCCTGGAAAACTCTCTCTTGAATGACTTCATTTTAAGGTTTTCCTTTCTTCTTTGCTTTACTTTGTATTTTTTTAATGAAAGTTTTGCCTGGACAAAATTCCAGATCCTAAAGCACCTGAGAAGGCCCTGAAGCTAAGATCAAACCCCAGTGGAATAAGATAAATTATGTGGAGCAAACTGAACAAGTGCATAAGCAAGGAAACCAAGGGAAAGGAACAGAGGGAATACCCCTTGCAAGAAGAGAGTGGCAGAACATAACCTTACAAGCACAGAAATGACAACTATCTCAATCCCATGATGTTCATTCTTCCAGCAGTAGACAACAATTTATTTACAGAATAAATAAATAAATAAATCTTTTTTTCACTAGTTAGGTAGAATATTTTTTTACTATATACACCAAGACTTCATGAGAAAGTTAGGTGAAGGTACATGTGAAAGTTTAAGAGCATTTTATTTTCTCTGTCACCTCAGTGGGGAAGCTCCTTTAGTCCTGGCCAAGTATCAAAATTGCTTCATTAGGGGCATCCAGCAGAGATTTACCAAGAGTTACTAACCATTCCTGGCCAACTGGATTACCTTCTATAATGAAATGAGTGGCTTATTGATTTAATTTACCATGACCTCAGCAAGGTTTTTCTCACAGTCTGCAATAGCATCCTACCAGACAAATTGAAAAGGCTACAAGGTGGGTGGAAACCCCATGCAGTGGCACTGGCCAAGAGCCAACTGGCTGCAGAAAGCCACTTTGCAGGACAGGACTCACGGCCCTGTTGGACACCAAGCCAAGCATGAGGCTCCGTTGTGCTCTCACAGCAACAAAAGCCACCCGCACCCTTAGGTGTATCAGGAACCGTAAGCAGCAGGGAAGCACATCTTCCCTTTTTTTTTCACCTGTGGAACCTCATCTGGAGGACTGTCTCCAGTTTGGGGTTTTGCACCACAGGCAAGACACTGTCAAATGGAACAAGTCCAACCAAGGCCAGTAAGGTTGTCAAGGGGCTGGATTACATGACACTAAGGAGCTACTGAGAAAGCTGAGATTTTTCAGCCTGGAGGAAGGAGTATTAAGGGTCTCCTTTGTTAGTGATCTAAGAGGAGCTTGCCACTACCTAAAGGTGTTGACAGAGAACATGGAGCCAAATTTTTGTTGGATACGCACAGTGAAAGAGCAAGAGGTAAAGAACAAGCTATGGCAAAGAAAATTCTGAGTATGCACGGGAAATGCCTTACACATATAGTTTTAAATTAAAGTTTACAATGAGAGAGGTTAAGTGCTGGAGCAGTGTGCCCTGAGAGACTGTGAAGCCCATCCTTGGGAATTTTCACTACTTGACTGGACAAGGTCCTTTGTAACTTGATCTAATTTCTTAGTTAGTTCTGTATTCAGCAGGAGCAGATGACCAGCACAGATCCCTTCCAACCTGGAATGTTTGCTGATTCTGGCTCTAAGACTCGAAATTGCTCTCAAGTTCAGATTTAAAAAGGTTCTTATTCAACTATTTGGTAAAGAGGAAAACATGTAGATTCAGGACTGCCATCATTCGTTTCCCTAGTTCTGACAAATTTCAACATTTTTCAATACAGAAAGGGTACAGTGGAGAAGATTGCTGAAGAAGAACATTGTCACTGTTCTCATACTGGAGATTAATTCCAAACTGACAGACTAAAATGCCTCTTTAGGGCTTTGAAATCACCTTTACCCTCACATTACAGTATGTACATGAGAACATCTGGAATAAGTTACTAAGACAATTAAAAAACCCCAAATAAATATAATGAGTTCTAATGACAAGGTTACAATTTTTCCAATCATATAATTTTATTTTTATGTTTCACTCCAGCAACGCTGGCTATTAATTGAGTAAATGATATTTTTTTCCTTCCATGGTATTAGAAAAAAGATTTGAATTAATGGATGATTATGTTTTCCCAGAAAAAATCCCAACAGTTTTCTAGGTACTCTTTCCCATGTAAAATTTGTTTTGTTTCCAAAACTAATATTACCCATGTCTTTGCAGGTACGACAATATGTTGTCCTATACCTTACAACTATGATAATCATAGGAACTAGTCATGAGACAGAGATCCAGAAAATTTAATCAGAATACCAGCTGATTAACTGATAAACACCTTCTGTTACAAACCTCTTTCCAAAAAAAAATCTAACCTTGAGGGAAGTATATGAGAAGTGCATTTACTGCATGCTACCATCTCACACATGCTCACAAAAAAACAAGATTAATGTTATTTTTATCTTTTACTACAGAGAAGTGAGTTGAACCCCTTTGGTAGCTAAATTAACACCACTTTCATTTCTTCTGCTTTTTGATTTGTAATGAGCATGCATATTGTGATATACAAATGACCATTCCAAATGTTTCCCTTAGCATTTACCTGAATTTTGAATCCCAAAATCTGCATTTTAGAAGTTTTCTCACAAACTTTTTCTCTAACCTTAACATTATAACTTAACATTATACTAGATAGTAAGTAGATTTTATGTTTAGTGATACAGTGAGTATTTTTCAGTATGCCAAATTTTTCTTAAGTTCCTTTCCATAAAGAGTTAAATTTATTCTATTTTTAGACATGGACACCAAGGAGCTTTGTGAAAATTCTAGTAAAAAAGAAAAAAAAGGAAAGAAAAATTAGGTAAGATGGTTAAATCTGGTTTTAATATTTCAAATTTTTAGAAGTAGATTATATTATTATTTAACTGTATGCAATTACAGTTATCTTAATTGTATGGTTACCTATTTCTATACAGATGTGTTTATAATGGGCCTAGATTTATCAGGTTTGGGAATCTAGAAATTTATTTCATTTTTTTAGAATCCAATACTACATCATGGTTTTGGGTTTTTCTTCTGTGTTTTCATGTATTTAATGCTTTTATTAAGAACTCTTAGGACAGTATAGATACCAATGTCTTGAAAGTGTTATGAATTAATACAATTCAACTGTGTCATCTTCAGCTTCAATTTTACCTGTTTACTGTGGCTCAGGCTATGATTAATGGAGCCAATCCTTGCTTGAAGCCTGAAGGCTACTCTTTATTAATTTCCACTTTCATGCCACACACTGAAGAACATCATATAGCCTGCAGTGCACTTCTCTCCTCTTTAGCTTACCCAGAAAGTTCAATTTAAAAAATAACTATAAAAGAAACTAGGAGAAGGATAGAAAATAATATCTGTAGAAAGTAAAGAAATAATGATGTATGAAAAGAAAGATGTGATAAGGGTAATAAGAAAAATGTATGGAGAACAATCTTTTTTCCTAATTTTAAAGTCTAGTCGTTACTCATGGCAGGAGCTGCTGCACTGCCTGAGTCCTCTCATGTAACTGCTTCATCATCTCCCCCTGTATGATGCAAATAATATTTTAAAACTAGGAACACAAAGAACATCTAAAGCCAACCCAGTAAGAAGATTAAGTGCTCACATCCAGACTCCCAGGTGCCGGTGTGCTAGTGGGAGGACATTGTCCATGGAGAAGACCGTGATCCCCCTGCCAGGTGACCTGAGCACTGTGCAGGGCTGTACCACCCGGCACACGGCCCTAGCCACAGCACAAACGCCACCAGCTATTCATACCTGAGGAGCCTGCGGGCAGCTCCCACTTGGCACCAGCAATTATGCCATCTGTGTATGCTTATCTTTATCTTGATGTGAAGCAGCATGTTCTCATGTGAACATTTGCTTGGCAGTAGAAATAGTGCACAGAAGTGCTCACTGCTAGGAAAATCCTATATGAGTGCTAAAGGCAGGATCTGCACAGTGTGTTTTGCCCATCACTCCATCTGAAGGGTTGTAAGAATATTTACACTATCTACACTATGCTCACTTCCTTTCTAGTGTTAGCACCAACAAATGGCATTTTTCTTCAATAGTTTACAGAGTCTGAGTGCTTTCTGTACTGAAATCTGTAACAAGCACTAGCCCCTGTGCATTCCTTTTTCTGGACCTGTCACTTATAAATAGGAAGAATTATTCAATTGATTTCTAGCAATCTTCTATTAAAATAATATTCTTCATATTATTGTAATTGTTTTCCTTCTTTAGGATATACAAATAAGGTCAAAAATGAAACTGAAACTAGATTGTTACCTTTCCCATCATTGTATTTTTATTTTACAGTTCTTCTGCTGTCTTTTGAGGGGTGGGGTGGATGCTGGGGAGAGATACAAACTGAGCTTGTGTGTTATTTATAACAGTCTAAACTGAATAAATATTTTTTTCCACAGTGTGGCAGCAAAGCCTTTTTAGAGGAAGAACTGACTCATCTCAAGAACTTTTTGCTAAGTCAGTTGATAATTCTGAATAGCTAAAGTCAGAGCCCATAGACTCCTTCCTTGTCCCCAGTGAACTGGATTCAGATTGGAAGACTAATTCTCTGCTCTGGAATTCCAAATCACTGCAGGGTCTTTTTTCTTACTTTACCACAGTTATTTTTAACCGTCCTTTTTTCCATAATAAGTCTTGAAATACAAAGCAGTTCACAAATATTTGGAATGTTTTGCTGTGTTATACAACCATGATGCATCACCCACACGCAAAAATGAGAAAGAAACCATCTCCTGTAATTCCCGATGGGAAGAACCTAGGAACACACAGGCAGGCAGTAAGTATCCTGCAGTTCAGCAAATGAATCAGACACAGAAATGGCACAGAGCATTCAAAGGCAAATTATATTGGTTTTTTACTTCCCAATGCCTTGTCTGTATGTGTCTGTGTGTGTGCAAATAAGCATGAGAGAAGGCAAATGTAATGAAATCTAATTCCTGGAGAATTATATGGTACAAAAACATTTGCAGCCCCCCTCTGAAATCCTCCAGATTCAGAATCACTACTTAAAAAAAGTAAAAATCATGACCATATTCCTATGATCTATGGCTAAGTCCCTCCCGATAGCAGCAATGTTCCAGCCCAGTTTTCCATCCCATTTGAACTAAATAAAGGAACTGGGCACTTTCCATTACTTCCACTATCCACCCCTACTTACTTGGTAATACTTTTCTTGTAATCAAGTCAAGGTTGTCGAATTTTGAACACAGCATGTCTAATTTGATCATCAGTTGACTTTTTACCTTCTCACAACGCTATTTATTCTTCCACGCTTGAAGTCAAAAGGTGAGATTCTTTCTTAGACATAGTGATGTCAGTTTGCTTAAGAGAAAATTATTGCTATTTTGGAAAAGGTAAGAATTTTTTTTTTTCAGGAAAATTAGTCACTCATTTCAGTATGTTTCAAAGCAATCCAGCGAGGAAAAGACTTTGGATAGTCATGAAAATATTCAAGGATTTAATTAGGGCTATTCCACCTCAACAAGCAGCACAGTTGATTTATTTTCTGCAATAGAGAATAGAAAAATGATTACATTTTAAGAAATAACATCTAATGTGAAAATTACTCAAAACATAGGAGTGTCTGCATTATAATCAGTTAATTAAAAGTACCACTTGAAATGTACATTATCCTATGGGACATCTAGGATATGGATTATTTAGGCATCTGGCTAAACCTACATCTACAGTGTAACTGAATAAAGAAATTACCGGAGGATCTCTCTCAAAATGTGTGTGCTCAATATGAACACAAATGTATGTACTTTCATATGCATCAGCTGGTCTTCCTAAGTGTGAATCTAAATCTTATTCTGCTAAATTTGGATTTATAGAAATTCAGACAAAATGCATACAATGTGTAACATTAGAAAGGTTCATTTCTTACCTGGGACTTGCTGACTCATGATTTAAATACACAATGATAAATTGCTTCTGGGATAGAGTCTAATGGTGTGTATCAAACAGAAGAAGCTATTAAATTCTAATATTTAAAACTGTGGGAGTAAACAAATATTTGGCTACATTCAAAGCAGTCTTGAATAAATGGGAAGGATTTTTTTTTATTAAAAATATCAATTTCCTTCAACTTTTACTCTCAGCAATGAATGTAAATAGCGAAAGACCCAGAATATAAATCTTTTAGAAATTATTCTACTGTTATTGTCATATTCTGGTAAATCAATACTGAATTCCTGTCTTGTCACCCTCCTTTATCTTTGATAATGGAACAAGGTTGTTTTATCAGTATAAATCAGATTTATAAATGTTTTGCTATGGATGACTACACCATTTACTATGAAACTTCTGCTACAAGGTCATCCATAATCAGCACTTAATTTCAATATATTATAAAATGTTTCAAATTAATTTCAGAAATGTTTAATGAAAGCAGTTAAAGGAACAGAGCATGGTAGCTGCCTGTGTGCTGCCTGCAGATATGACATGACCTATTGATTTTAGAGCAAGGTATTTCCTGTGATCAAAGGCTTGCTATGAAATGTCGTAAATTCATAGTCATTTGGCATAATTTGAAATAGACCTTTTTAGCTAACTTCTTTAGGTTTAGCGTAGATTAAATGCTCTATTAAATCTCTGAGTTCAACAGGAATGAGGAAGAATCTACAGACAATGTTTTACAAGGATACTGCTGATAGCTTACTGAAGAGAGCTGGATTGATGCATATAAGCACACAAATATACCACCTAGAGAGTTACATATATTTTACGAACAGAATTTGGATTGGCTATTTCCTGAGTCTACTAAATCATTTTGCTGAATTAAAGGAGACTGTGATCTTTCACGAACTCCTGGAGGTACCAGGAGTGCTCCTAAAAGCATGCAAAGAGAAATTTATAACAGAAAAATGCCAGAGTTCTCTATGCAATAGTCTGTTCCACTGCAAAAAATATCCACAGAAAGAAAAAAAACCCTAAAATCACTGCTTCAGTAGGATTAACTAGCTCAGTCACTTGGTTGATTATCAAGCAATCTCCATGTATGGCCACTGAAATGGAAAATGCCTGAACTTAATGAAAAGTTGGAATAGGCTTGAGTCAAAATTGGACTTCTGTTTGGCCTAAAATCATGTAACTGTGTCTCTTCTTGCTACAGCTTTTAGTGTCCACTCTCCAGCAAGGCAAAGTAAAGCTAGCATTCAAATAAACCAAGTCAGGGACTCACAGCAATGGAAGCACAATAGGAAAGTGCACCCATTTACACTGTGGATCTCCAGTCTGCTGTGAGTGGTTAAGTTTAGCCAGCTATTTTTACACTACAGCACTGTCATCAGGATAAACATTCATATCCCTGCATTGTATTTAACCAAGTTGTCCCTATTATGCTTCAGATGAGTGCCACTGAACCTGTCCGTCACAACCAACCACATGCTCTGGTGAGTCCTTCCCTTGTTACACTGGGAAACACCACCACAGTGTTCTCTTAACAGTTTATCTTCACTACAAAATCACTAAAAATGAATTTAAAAATAAACACACAGATATAAGAATCAGGTTTTGGGGTTTAGAGGAAGCCTAAATTTCTACTCTCCTTCCCATCCTCTCAAAGCTTGGTGATTACTTAGCTTCAGCATAGAGAAGGTTAATGAAAAAAAGAGATTATAATGAAATATGGGCTTAGCTTGAACAAGAAAAAAATCTAGAAAAAAAAGTCTACCTTGGAAAAAAGCAATTAACAGAATTACAGGATCTTGGGAAAGATTATAATTTCTTTGGAGAGGAACAAATATTCCACAAAGGGGATGTGATGGCTAAACTAAGTGAGATTTTATATATATATATATGCATATATATAACTTGTGTGTGTGTTTGCACACAAGCACAGAATACAATTTTCTTTTATTGGCTGATGCTGCCTCCACAAACAAGTACTCAATAAAACTACACAGCCATGGTTTATAGAGTTACTATAATTTTCTAACCGGTTTCACAACATGTAAAATAAACTAAAGGAATGACATAGAGATTAAAAGTAAGAGAAACTGTTTTGAGAGAGAGTATTACAGATATTTTTAAACACAAAGCTAGAGTTCATTAGGTAATGCCCTATTAGTATATGAATTTACATTATTATGCATACATACATGCATCATTTAACATTGCAATAATACTTTAATGTTATGTGGATTTAGAAGATACTGTGAAGCCATAATATTGGTCTCATAGTTAATGTCTCTATTTATTTGTCCCTAAGTGCATAGTTAGACCATCTTCACAAAAGGAATAAGGCTGTGTTATTTTAAACATATTCAGTTAGTTGTTCCTGCCTTAATTTCTATACACCCTCAAGTGCACAAAGAATCCAAAACCATCATTCCATGTGGCCTTCCCAATCATTCTTATCACCACTATGTTCAAGTGTGTCAGACACTGCTAAACGTGTCTTTATATACCAAGCTCATGAAGGAAACAGTGACTTGCCCTGTCAATACAGTGTAGTGATCTTAGGCATTAAGATTTCCAAGCTATAAGAATAATAAATGTGCATGAGTCAAACATTTAGTAGTATTTAACCACAACTGAGGGAGCAGTGAGTAGCATAATTTTTTAAAAAGAAAAAATATTTTCTTTCTATTTGTCTAGAACTGAAGTAAGGGGAAGGTACTTTACAAGATGTGCTGGTTTTGGCTGAGGTAAATTTTCTTCATAGTAGCTGGTATGGGGCTAGTTTTGGATTTGTGCTGAAAACAGTGTTGATAACACAGGGATGTTTTACTTATTGCTGAGCAGTGCTTAAACAGAGTCAAGGCCTTTTATACTTCTCACTCCACCCCACCAGTGAGTGGGCTGAGGATGCAGAAGAAACTGGGAGGGGACACAGCTGGGATAGCTGACCCCAACTGACCAAAGGGATAGCCCATAACATATGATGTCATGCTCAGCATATAAAGCTGGGGGAAGAAGAAGGAGGGCAGGGATGTTTGGAATGATGGTGTTTGTCTTCCCAAGTAACAGTTACATGTAAATGGAGCCCTGCTTTCCTGGATATAGCTGAACACCTGCCTGCCAGTGGGAAGTAGCAAAGGAATTCCTGGGTTTGCTCTGCTTGCATGCACGGCTTTTGCTTTACCTATTACACTGTCTATCTCAACTCACGAGTTTTCTTACTTTTGCACTACCTTCCCCCATCCCATGGAGGGGAGTGAGCAAGCAGCTGTGTGGTGCTTATACTGTCTGGGATTAAACCACAACACTAGATTTTGCAAAACATTACTTGGAGTTTATCTCTCATCTCTTCAGATTGCTTATTAAGTCATCTTCCTTAATTAATCCTGGTTTACCATATTTTATATTCATTTACTCCAAATGGACTGCAGCAAAAATACAAAAAACCAATCAGCATCTAGACAGATGTGCAGAAAGAAGGATATTTCTGAAGCCTAACCTTCCCCTTTTCCAGACATAGTCATAGTAAGACAGATGTTCTGAAGCAGAATCTTTATATTCAAAAGATATACGAGGTCCTGAAGAAGATAAAAGGAAAGAAGACTTAGCTGGCAGAGGCTTTTGTAAAAATTGACATTTTTAGTTCCAGCTCCTTGTTCTGGGTGCTCCTGCTACCTGCCACTTTAGAGAAATAGGTCTGACAAGGCAAATCTGAGCACTACTTAACAGGAAAACAGACCATTTTCATGCATGTTTATTGCATTTTATTCACTGAAAAATTAAAATGTTCTAAGTAATTATTCAGAAAGAAGTGATTCAAAATTAGGAGGCATTTTTAGAAATGTAGGGCCAAAAATATACTTAGACTTATCCAGCAAAATTAATGCCATTACTCCCAAACAACAAAATATTTATGTGCATCTGTAGTTACAGATATGCTACCAAACATGACTTTCAAATGCATCAGTTTATTCATGGCAGCATCTTTTCCCTATGTAGCTAAAAACTTTCCACTTTCTTACAGATGTTTAAACTACTTCACATTTATCAAGGGGATGAGAGCACACAAATGGGAAATTACTGTGTTTACTAATTTTATGGTATCTTACCTCTTAGTAGAATTTAATGAGCCCTGTCTTTGTTTCTGCAACAGCAGATGAACAGTGAACACTTAAAAAATAAAGGTATATGTTCACCTTTAATTAATAAAACAATAATAAGTTCATGTAAGCCAGGAATATGCATTTTTTTTTTTGTAAATTTGGAGAGAAAAAAAGTACTATTTGTACACTGGAAAAAAAAAGACTGAGTATGCCAAGCATTCATGCTCATAGGAAATAAAGTATAGAAGAAATTAAGTAACATGCTACAGTGGTGCCAAGGCTTTTGAAGCATGCACAGTACCTCTGATGTCTGGAAAAACATTCAGTTTTGTCAGAAGACAATCTGGGGCTGCAATGTGGTCTACAGCTAAGATAAAACGATGCTTATCCCTTGGCAGGGAAGTGCCATGTGGCCAGGATGAATCTAGCCGGGCAAATGCTAAAATTTCTCCATGTCATGTCAAAAGACAGTTACAGACTTACAGGGTTTTATTATAAAACAGGTATTCATCCCCACACGGGTTGTGACACACAAATACCCACTGGCATATCACCAGCTCCCCTGCAGCCCACCTTCATCATGGTCATCGGAGTGAGTCATCCAGCCCCGTCCCTTGTCACTGTCTTCTCCACTGCTGAGCAAACCTCACACGGACAACCCATCTGTCTCCTCTCAAGTGTACTTTTATTCGATGTTAGGCAAGAATACCAAAGGGGACATATATTTATAAAGCATTTGCAGCTCCTATAACAGAAGTATTTCACCTGAGGTGGCATATTTGCCTATTCCATTGTCCTGGGTTCAGCTGAGACAGACTTAACTTTCTTCATAATAGCTAGCAAAAGGCTGTGTTTTGGATTTGTGCTCAGAAGAAAGCTGATAACATACTGATGTTTATAGTTGTTGCCAGGACAGTCCAAGGTCTTTCCAGCTTCTCTGCTGTTTGCAGGTACAGGAGAACCTGGGACGGAGCACAGCCCAATTACTAGCCTAGGATTCAATCTTAGGTTTAGGATAGAGACCCAAATTGGCCAATGGTCTATTCCACATCATGCACATCATTGCCAGTATACAGGTGACAACTCTCTGGAAGCTCTCTCTCTGACTCTGGGTCAGGTGTCTTTCCAGGTCAATACTCTAGCGGTGGTCCCTCTCACAAGGTTGTCTCCCTCCCTCAGTCAGTTCTCACTCTGGGACGCTCAGGCTCTTATCTCCATTCCAGGAGTGTGTTTTCAGGACTCTCCCTGCTCCAGGATCATTAGCCAGGAATGGGGTGAGCCTTGGTTATTGGGTGGTGAGCAGTATCACTGTGTATCAATCATTCATATATTTGTATATATTTTTTTTCAATAGTATTGTAGTTTAGTTATTAAATTGTTCTTATCTCAACCCACAAGCCTTTTTTCCTTTTACCCCTTTAATTCTCTCCACCATCCCTGGGAGGGTGAGCAAATGTTTGTGTGGAGTTGGCTTCCAGACAAGGGTAAACCCATCACATTCTTTTTATTCTAGTTCAAGAGGGTTTACCTCCCAGATACCTGCATTCTTTTATGAACACTACTGCATATTCATGAAAATAACTAAGCAGCAGTCTTTAAAATTTCCATCTTGGAAAATCGTGGGGTTTTTTTTCTGCAGAAATTCATCGCTAACCCACATTTACTTTCTTCTTCGCAACTTATTCTGACACTCAGAGCAGAAGACCATTTGACAAAGGCTCCTGACAGCCCAGACCCAGTCACACTGCCTTCATTTGAGGCATGGAGTGCAGAGCATTCCCTTGCTTTACAGCGTTGTTGTCTGGTGCTGATCACAGTGCTGTCAAAAAAGTGCTTTATTTATAGCAGGCTGCTGAGTCGGTCTGAAATTATTCAGCTCTCACAAATTATGCTCCATGACTGGCTTCGTTATGGGAAAATATGCCTGCATAATTGATAGCAGAATACAAGGAGGTGCTAACAACTATCAATTTCTGTTGTCAAAAAGCAGCTGAGGCTGAAATGTGTTGCTTAAAGTGCTGGCAAGATTATCTGATACTTACATAAAATCGTCTAAAATCCTATCATTTGGAATCAATTTTACACTTTTTTAAAAAATATGGAATTAAAACCAAGCTACTATACATACTGGACTTTACCCCAAAGTTTCAGAATTTGATTCTAATTCTCTGTATATTCAGAGGGAAGATACAAGGCTTTTCAAATGTAAAACAACTATCAAATAAAGAATATAGTCAGAAATATAATACCACATGATAAGTGGTAGAAGAAATTAAAGTAAAAGTATTTGTTGCTTTGCTCCAATGAGTGTTTAAATACTAGATATTTCAAACTCAGTCTTTCACATATTGAATACTTCTCTAAGAGTAGGGACTAACCAGTCACTTCATCTTTTGCTGCAAAGATACAGGAAGCTTCCTTTTTGAATTATTAAACACCCTTTGAATGCAGCTACGGTTCACAGATCTGACAGTCTGATGAATCTCATTACTATGTTGCATTACCAAAAGACTGAAGATCCCTGGCAGCCTGATAAAAAATGAATTGCTTTCTTTACCAAGGAGAAAGATAAAATCTGGCAAAAATTAGACAAATAAATATTTGTTAATGTTCCCATTTTTTTCACATGGATTTTTAGTATTCTGCAACAATTAGAAAACTCTAAGCTAAAAACTGGCTTTCTCTCTGGATTATAAATTTTAAAACTAATCTACATTAGTGACTGTAAACTATCTCTAAACTCATATAACAGGAAAGCATATGATAAAAAAGTCTCAATTTCATAATTCCAACAACTTTAAAAAGTTCAAAACTGCTCAAAAAAAGGGTAATTCTCCCCCTCTACTCTGCTCTCCTGAGACCCCACCCGGAGTACTGTGTTCAGATGTGGGGCCCCCAACATAAAAAAAGACATGGACCTGTTGGAGCAAGTCCAGAGGAGTGTCACGAGTCAGAGGGCTGGAGCACCTCCCCTATGAGGACAGTCTGAGAGAGCTGTGATCGCTCAGCCTGGAGACAAGAAGGCTCCAAGGAGACCTAACAGCAGCCTTCCAGTACCTGAAGGGGGCCTACAGGAGAGATGGGGAAACACTATCAGGGAGTGTAGTGACCGTACGAGGGTTAACAGTTATAAGCTGAAAGAGGGTAGATTTAAATTAGATACTAGGAAGAAATTTTTTCCTGTGAGGGTGGTGAGGCACTGAAACAGGTTGCCCAGGGAAGCTGTGGATGCCCCATCCCTGGAGGTGTTCAAGGCCAGGCTGGATGAGGCTTTGAGCAACCTGGTCTAGTGGAGGGTGTCCCTGCCCATGGCAGGGGGGTTGGAACTCCATGATCTTTAATGTCCTTTTCTACCCAAACCATTCTATGATTCTATGCTTGCAGTTTATGCATGGAGATTACATTAAACGCACAAATTGTCCCAAATAAAGGAAAGATTAGGCCACTGAACTTGGAAATCTTCAATGAATGGCTGTGAAAAAGTAATCACACGAAAAAAGGAAAGCAAGGTCATATAACAAAGGAAGAATATAGAGCAAAAGGATATAAAACAGAAAAAGCTGAAGTATAAAATGAGTTTCAACTTGCAAGAGACAAAAGGAACAAAAAGAAGAATTTAAAATTACCCAATACATAAAAAAATAAAACAGCAGATGAGTGGTAACAGAAAAGGAGACAAAAAAACAGAGGGAAAGGTGAAATTTAACAATTTAATACCTCCTTCACTCCATCCTTCACAAAATGGTAAATCTTTACAAGACATTCAAAACCCTTTAAAGAAAAAAAAATGGATTGCAAGCCAAAGAAAGCCAAGAATACATTAAAGAATATTTAGACAGAATAGATGTGTTCAAATTGGCTGGGCCTTATTAAATTCACCTTAGAGAAACTACACGGTGATTTCCGAGTCATTAACAACTGTCTTTATGAGTTCTGGAGGGCAGGCGAAGTCCCAGTGGACTGGAGAAGGGCAAATATAGCATCTGTCTCTTAAGAAGGAGAAAAAGGAGGACTGGTAGAATGACGTACCAATCAGCCTAATTTTGATTCCTGGAAAGATCCTGGAATAACTATTAGAAAAATCTTTTGCCACTGTCCACATAATTTTCAGAGTAGTCCTCTCTTACTACAAACTGTAATCTGAAAAAGAGAAAGAGAAAAAAGAAAAAGAGAAGAAGAAGAAAAAGAGGAAGAGGAAGAAGAAAAAGAAAAAGAGAAAGAAAAAGGAAGAAGAAGAAAAGGAAGAAGAAAAGGAAGAAGAAAAGGAAGAAGAAGAGGAAGAAGAAGAGGAAGAGGAAGAGGAAGAAGAAGAAGAAGAAGAAGAAGAAGAAGAAGAAGAAGAAGAGAAAAAAGAAGAAG
>WKFP01014308.1:1032289-1055319 GCA_011057875.1 Pterocles orientalis | reverse complement strand
TGGAGTACAGAAGGTATGGCAGTTCACAAAATACACAAGCAAAACATGTATTTCTGGCAGTTATGTGCCAAGAGGTCAAGAGTCTTCAACAGAAAATACATCCACAGGAACATAGCAATAATTAATGGTAAGCCACATTTAAAATGACCCAGGAGAATTACTGTAATTGCCAAGGAGAGGGAGAACTTACAGAATAATGGGTTTTCCCCAACAACAAAGTTTTGTAAACTGATTTCAAGTCCAAGAGTAATATGGCAGTTACACATTCTCCGCAGGCCATACAGGGCTAGATTACTTACATAGGCTCATGCATTCATGCAATAGCAAAGGCTGTTAAGAAACCTTTGGGAACAGTATGGTCCAGCCTCCTGCTGGAAGCAGGGCCAACTTCAAAGACAGATCCAACTCCAAAGTTAGGTCAGGCTGCTTAGGGGCTGTCCAGCCAAGTTCTGAAAATCTCCCAGGATGGAGACTTCAGTCTCTCTGGGTAACCTGCTCCAATGTTCGATCACTCTCAGAGCTGAGAAGTTTTTCTTATGATGACATAGAATTTCCCTTGCTGTAGCTTGGCTGCATGCACAAGTCCTGCTCCATCTTCTCTATAACCAGCCCTTACATAGTGCAAGTTCCCCTTTAGCTTTTTCTTGTTGAGGCTGAAAAAGGCCAGCTCTCTCAGATGCTCCTCAGTATCATATAATACAGCCCCTTAAACATCTGGTTGGTTTCAGATGGACTTGTTCCAGTTTGCCAGCCTCTCTCGTACTTGAAAACCCAAAGCTGGGCACATTCTTCTCCAGCACTCATCCTCTGCTCTCACAGAGAAGAGGGGAAGAAGCTCAGCTACAGGATAAAGAACCTGAAGCACAGAAAAAGCTTAATACTTCTCCCATCTTATTCAACCTGACTGCAAGTGTTCTAGAGATCAGCTTGTTTACTACCTCATATTCACTGATAGGCTACAAGGTGGGAAATCACTCCCAGTCCTACTATAAGTTCCCCTGAGGGGAATTACAGCTAAAGAATCAATATCACAAATCTTTATCAATTCAACAAATGTATTTTCAACTGGTGAAGGAAATTAACATGAGCTTTAATCAGCTTATTGTTCCATATGTTTCTCTAGACTAGTATATGAGAAGCCACCTCAGGTAAACTGCTGATTCTACTTTTTTCCTCTTTTTCATTTTCAGAAAAATAAAAATAACACAAAATAAAAATAGACTCTCTCTGGTACTGCCTCAAACAACACACAGACAAAACAGTGCAGAAAATATCTAGCAAATTCCCAGGTCAGTGCAAAGAATTCAAGCAAGAGAAGTTCCACTTGCAAAGTTTCTCCCACAGTAACTTTCTCTCCCCTGTTGAGAGGCAATGCACCTTCAGCTGTCAAAGGACTGAATTCACAGTAACCTTTATATATATATGGTTGAAGTATTAAAGCTCACAGCGCCTGACTATAGGAAACCCCACTAGTTCCTATTTTTAGATTCTGTCTCAGAGGTTGTGTCTATACTCTTCTGCCAACATTTTAAACTCTTGTGGCTCTAAAATGCATGATTTTTAGCAGAGAAACAAGCCAAGGTTAAAAAAAAATCACATTAGCCAATTGTGCATCTTCATATGCTATGATCCATGCAAGCACTCTTAATACTGCCCAAACCACGGACACAAGCTATTTGCACTGCTTTTGTAAAAGCCAAGAAAAAAAATCTAAAAAATCCGTAAGGGTTTGGGGGTTTGGAACCTGCATGGTCTGAAAAACCCACAATCAAAGACACGAGCAATGACAGCAGTCAGCTCTGATGGTTCTCTAAAACAGTTTCAAGCTGGAGCATTTAGCTGGAGCATTCATTTCTTTGTGTTCATCTCCTAGCAGAGACTATAGGAGTTGCATTCAGGTTTATGTCCAAAGTTTCTAAGGAGGTATTCCTGCTCCACTCACATGACTCCAGAGCCATCACAGGCCAACTCCATAACTTAAGATCTTTTTTTACTGAGGCAAGGCAAATACACCTCCAACATAGTATCCTGTTTCCACTAGCAGCCAGAGGTAGATGTGTGGAGAAGCCTAGAAAAGTGATATTTCCTTCAACATATCCCTGATGTTTTCAGTCAGGACCTTCTGAGCCAAAGGTAAATTCCCTGCATAGTTGCCTTATTGGATTTCTCTTCTACAAGTTTATAATATTGCTTTTTGAATCCTTCTAAGCTTTGGCCAAAGTCAATATCAGTTACTGAAGAGCTTTAAAAGTTGACTACGTGCACTGTTGTAGGTACATCCCTGGTACATTCTGAATCTGTCACATGATAATTTCACTCTTTCATACAAACAATGAAACACTTTATGCCCCTTCATGCCATTCACTTTTATAACTCACTCACTTTTATAATTAATTTATAATATAAATAATCTCATCTCTCACCTTCCCCCTCATTAGTCATTTTTTGCAAGGCTGAAGAGCCCTGATCCACTTAGACGTGTCCTTCTACTAAACCCATTGATCATCCTTCTACTAAACCTTTGATCATCCATGCAGTCTTTGTACTCTTTCTAGCTTTGGTTTGTCCTTTTTGAGAAACCAGAACAGCATAGAGGATCCAAGATAAAGGCAGTAGATTCATACAGTGATATAATGATATTTGCTTTTGTTCTCTTTTCCTTTCCTAATAATTTTTAATGTCATATTTGCTTTTTTGATGGCTACTCAGCACTAAGGTGACATTTTCAGAGCACAACCTATTATAATTCACAGATCTCATTCTTGCGCAGTAAAACCAAGAACATAGCACACCATTGTGGATGTAATGGGACGACTGTTTTTAACGTGTACATTACTTTACATTTATGAGTACTGACATTTCATCACCTATTCATTTAACACTCCTCTGCAATTCTTCAGTGCTGGCCTTTTGCCCATCCCTAAGAGGAACTTCTCCCTCCCCTGCTGTCCCCTTTTGCCAGGATTGTGATAGCAGCAATAAGGATGAGATTTAGACTTAAGGAGGTCACTGCAAAAAAACCGCGGTGGTTATAATCCTTACATATAAAACGTGGAAACTACAGCTTTTCTGGTAATATGAGATATTTTCACCATTTGAAATTATTAATCAAAGGGTTAAAACCAGTATTTTTTTGTTAAAGACAAAAAGAAATCTCTGAAAAGACAGATAAATAGTAACAGAGACATCCTTAAGTATAACTACAGCAACAGTATTTCACAGCCTTCTCCTTTGGAGAGTCAATTGCTGTTTGAACCATTTTCTACTCTTGTAGAATACTTTAATCAATATTTGAGTTATACTTCATTGCAAAGCTCTTTAAAGAGCATTTGCTCCATTAGTTTAACTTTGTACAAGCCAGTCCCCTCTACTTGCCATTCCTGTTAGCCCTACCTTGCACCTCTCTGCTCCTATAACAATTTATCCTGAGAGTCATGCTTTGAGATGTGATTTGCTTTGATAATGTCTCCCATTTAGTTAATTCCAGCACCTCTGCCAAGAATTGCCATTTCAGTTCTTTGAATATTGTGTGTAAAGAATGAAATTTCTCATTTCACAGAAGGCATTAAGATGGTTTTGCTGTTCCTCTGGAGAAGACTACCCTGGAGGTCTTCTTTTCAGCCTTTGCGCTCCTGTGCCAGATGATACTGCCTAGGTTTAGGGAGACCTAAGACAAATTTATACAATTTTTTGTATACTGTTGTAAGTACAAAATTTCCCGGTGACATAAGTTCATTTTTTAAAAATAAAACAGCTCTCTGTGTTGGGGCTACACACAAAAGGCCTGTCATTAACAATTTCCATTTATTTTCTTTTTTACTTCAGGAAAATCATATAATTTCTGAGGCATGATTTCCCTTAGAAAAGATCTGTAAACTCTGCTTAGCTGTATACCTACAAACCTAGCAGTCTACCTGCTTTACAAATTGTTATGATTCATACGATTGATTTGTTCTCCTTGCCTTGTAATTTGAAACATATCTTCTAACACACAGCCTGCAGTAAGAGTGTCCTTGTATGGGAAGATACTCTAAGCCCTCCCCTTGTGCTCCACATCAATGTGGAAACACCGATTCATTTAGTGTTTCCACTTATTCGTATATAAGTACTCCATGATTATGTATTGGTCCTGTAGACTCTCTGTGAGGCTTTCTGTTGCTTATACATGGCAAACAATATTATTGAAAGCTTTTTATACCTTTGGAAAGCTATTTTTCAAGATTTTATTGCAATGTTGTAATATTTTATAGTTAAGTACAGCATGTAGATTTTTCTAGTTTCCTTTCTTGGACCTTCTGAGCATCGATTTCCTAGTTAACAATTTCTTTGATCCTTCTATTTAATTACACCTTTTATTTCCCCAATAAAATCCGTTTTGATACAGTATTGTAGATTTTTAGTTAGCCTCTAATTTGATATCTCAAAATTAAAATTATCCTCATTACATCTGAATGTGCTTTGCCCTTGTTAGTGGTCCTTTCAATTTCCTTTCAATGAACTCTTCATTTTAACATAGATCTTCTTTTTAAGATAGTAATGTAATGAATTCTGCTGTTCTTGTCAGAATATTGAATCTAATTACATTATAGTGACCTAAAGATTTGGAGAGTAGCTCTTTGACCGTAACATTTTGAACTGGATTCTGTGCACTCTTTCAGATCAACTCAAAAATTTCTTCTTTTCTTGTGATTCCCTGAATAGCTGTTACACGGGACAGTCATTTGTGGGTTTTAAAAATTCACATTTGGAACTACATTTAATCTATTTTCACGGAGATAATGGCATTTTTCCATTATAATTGTATTTTTCAAGGGGCATATTCTACAGCATACTTCGCTGAATACGTTTCTTAGCTTCAGATACTAAATTTTTACATTGATGGCTGACTATTGAGAATAAAAAATTACCCTGAATTACTATCTTGAATTGTTCTTCAATACGGAACATCTCTCTCAAAAGTGGATGGAATGGGAAGAAGGCAAAATGAAATGGTTGCAATATGTTTTCCTTAAAGTTCAGAAAATTTCTTTATACAACTTTGACAGTACAGTTTTTGTTTTTACTCCTTCTGTCTTCTCTTCCTTTGTCCCATTCTGTTTCTGCCTTTTTCAGCTGCTTTTCTACTTTAAATTTGTCAATTAGACTTGAAGTTTGATTTTCATATTCCCACTGATTAAATCAGGAGTAAAGAAAGACAACTCATAGGAAGACCAAAGGACAAAGCATCCTATATCCACAAGCAGCTAGTACCACTAGAGGTGGCTATAATGATTTACAAAAGAAATTCTATAAAAAGACTTAGTTTGAAAGACATATTCTGTGATAAGCTATAGTGGTCTGTTTAACAATGATCACAGAATCACAGAATGTTAGGGATTGGAAGGGACCTCAAAAGATCATCTAGTCCAATCCCCCTGCCAGAGCAGGAACACCTAGATCAGATCGCACAGGAACGCATCCAGGCGGGCTTTGAATGTCTCCAGAGAAGGAGACTCCACAACCTCTCTGGGCAGCCTGTTCCAGTGCTCTGTCACCCTTACTGTAAAGAAATTTTTTCTCATATTCAAGTGGAACCTACTATGTTCCAGCTTGCACCCATTGCCCCTTGTCCTATCACTGGATGTCATAGAGAAGAGTCTGGCTCCATCCTCCTGACACTCACTCCTCACATATTTATAAACATTAATAAGGTCACCTCTCAGTCTCCTCTTTTCCAGGCTAGAGAGACCCAGCTCCCTCAGCCTTTCCTCGTAAGGGAGATGCTCCATTCCCTTCATCATTTTCGTGGCTCTGCGCTGGACTCTTTCCAGCAGTTCCCTGTCCCTCTTGAACTGAGGGGCCCAGAACTGGACACAATATTCCAGATGAGGTCTCACCAGGGCAGAGTAGAAGGGGGAGGAGAACCTCTCTTGACTTACTGACCACCCCCGTTCTGATACACCCCAGGATGCCACTGGCCTTCTTGGCCACGAGGGCACAATGCTGGTTCATGGTCATCCTGCTGTCCACCAGGACCCCCAGGTCCCTCTCCCCTACACTACTCTCCAACAGTTCTGTACCCAACTTATACTGGAACCTGGTGTTGTTCTTGCCCAGATGCAAGACTCTACACTTGCTCTTGTTAAATTGCATGAAATTTTTCCCCGCCCAAATCTCCAGCCTGTCTAGATCTCGCTGGATGGAAGCAAAGCCTTCTGGCGTGTCAGCCACTCCTCCCAGTTTCGTATCATCAGCAAACTTGCTGAGGGTGCACTCTATTCCCTCATCCAAGTCGTTGATGAATATATTGAACAGCACAGGTCCCAGTACCGAACCCTGGGGGACTCCACTAGATACAGGCCTCCAACTAGACTCCATCCCATTCACCACAACTCTCTGGCTTCTTTTCTCCAGCCAGTTCACAATCCATCTCACTACCCGATCATCCAGATCACACTTCCTCAGTTTAGCCGCAAGGATACTGTGGGAGACGGTGTCAAATGCTTTTCTGAAATCGAGATAGACCACATCTACTGCTTTGCCATCATCTATCCACCTGGTAATATCCTCATAAAAGGCTATCAGGTTGGTCAAGCATGACTCCCCCTTGGTGAAGCCATGTTGACTGCCTCTAATGACCTTCTTATCCCTGATATGCTTAGAGAGAGCATCAGGAATAAGTTGTTCCATCACCTTTCCAGGGATGGAGGTGAGGCTGACCGGTCTATACTTACCCGGGTCCTCCTTCTTGCCCTTTTGGAAGACTGGTGTGATATTCGCTTTCCTCCAGTCCTCAGGCACCTCCCCTGTTTCCCACGACTTGCCAAAGATGATGGAGAGTGGTCTAGCAATGACTTCCGCCATCTCCCTCAGCACCCGCAGGTGCATCCCATCAGGACCCATGGATTTATGGGTGTCCAGATTACTTAACCGCTCCTTAACCCAATCTTCATCTACCAGAGCAAACTCATCCTTTGTTCTGACTTCCTCTGGGGCTTCAGGGGTACGGGACTCTTCAGGAAAGCCTCCAGCAGTATAGACAGAGACAAAGAAGGCATTCAGTAACTCTGCCTTCTCTGTATCTTCTGTCACCAGAGCACCCACCTCATTGATCAGTGGGCCTACATTGCCTCTGGTGTTAGCCTTGTCTGCAATGTATTTGAAGAAGCCCTTTCTATTATCCTTGACCCCTCTAGCAAGGTTTAATTCTGAGGCCTTAGCTTTCCTAGTTGCCTCACCACACTGTCTGACAACATTCTTATATTCCTCCCAAGTGGCCAGCCCCTCCTTCCATGATCTATAGACCCTCCTTTTACACTTGAGTTTGCCCAGCAAATCCCTGTTTAACCACGCAGGCCTCCTGGCACCCTTCCTTGACTTCCTACACGTTGGAATGCACCGATCTTGAGCTTGGAAGAAGCTCTCTTCGAACGCTAATCAACTATCTTGGGCACCTTTACCTTCAAGTACCCTGTCCCACAGTATTTCCCCTAGCAATTGCTTGAAAAGGCCCAAGTTGGCCCTACTGAAGTTCAGCGTTGCTATTCTGCTCTGAATTCTACTACAGCCACATGAGATCCTGAACTCCAGCACCTCACGGTCACTGCAACCAAGGCTGCCCTCAACCTTCACCGCTTCAACCAGACCCTCCTTATTCGTGAGAATAAGATCTAGCATCGCTCCTCTCCTAGTCGGCTCGTCCACCATTTGCATCAGGAAGTTATCATCAATGCACTGGAGAAACCTCCTGGACTGCGGATGGCTGGCTGAGTAGGCCTTCCAGCAAATATCAGGGTAGTTAAAATCCCCCACAATAACCAGGGCCTGTGACTGCGAGGCTGCTACCAGCTGCCTGTAGAAGGCCTCGTCAACTTCCTCATCCTGATCCGGTGGCCTGTAATAGATACCCACAACAGTATCACCCATGCCAGCCTGTCCCTTAATTCTCACCCACAAACTCTCAACTCGCTCGTCACCCACCCCTGGACAGTACTCAATACAATGAAGTTGTTCTTTCACATAAAGAGCAACTCCCCCACCTTGCCTTGCTGGCCTGTCTTTCCTGAGAAGGGTATAGCCACCCATGACTACATTCCAGTCATGCGAGCTGTCCCACCATGTCTCTGTAATTGCCACCAGGTCATAATCTCCTGACCTAACATGGATGATCTTTGAGAAATTGCCACTTTCCTATTAAAAAACATATCTAGAGGACAAAACCAATTTTTTGAAAGGAGCATGGAAGATCTGTTTTCTTTTGCTTAGCTCTTCATTCGGGCAAGAGTCATAATTTTATCCAAATAGGTCATTATCCTATACATTGAGAGCCATGGCATCAGAAAAACATCTGTACAAAATCATCCCAAAGCCTGATTCCTATTTGTCACTTTTAACACACACGGAAAAGGAGGTTTTAATTTACCAATTACAAAAGCTATTATTTTTTATCTATATGAAAGAGCTTAATATTAGTAATTTAAGAAATTTTTCATTAAATGCCCCGTGACTAATTGCTTTTTAAACAAGAATAGGTACAGAGTATTGAAAGTTACATGAACATTGTTAAAATGTAACAAACCAGAACATAATTTTGCTTAAAGTAAGATTTGCATGCTTCAAGAACACAAAATCACAAAAATTGTTACAGAAAGGTAAAAATAGGGTCTCCTAGCTGTAATGTTCTCACATTTTCCTTTAAATTTTTGTTTCAACAGTTTTATATAGTGTGCTGAATGAAGGGTTAGTTTTATCCATCAGTGGGTTGAATAATATACGCAAGGACAGGAGAAGTAGAGGTTCAAATCTCTATTTTCCCAAGATTTCAGCCTATGCCATTCCAGGGCAAGTCGCTTCCACATCCTATTAGTCAAGAGTCAAAAAACTGGTGCCAGTTTTTTGCAGATAAAAGCAGTGAATACACATCCCACACTCTGATATGTGGTTCAGTCACTTTTGGGAAAAATGACCCCAACAGCAGCTCCTGATTCTGTAAAAGACTTATGAATTTAAGCCAGAGTTTTTACTGAATGTATAAAAGAGACGCCTTGTTATTTTAACACATATATTCATTCTCTGAAAAGTCAAAAACCTTTTTTACTTTTGTTTGATTTGATTCCCTTGCTGAACAAACTAAAAATATACTTTAAAAAAATTATTTATATCCCAAAACCCTTTTATCACAGCAATGAAGACTGGAGATACGGCTGTAAATGACGTGATGGATTTATATAACCTTAGAAGCCTATTCTATCAGTGCTCACCTGGTACATCCATGACTGATGCCTTAAAAGAACAAAGCATAGTGCTTCATTAAACTCCAAAAGGAAAGAAGGTAAAAATAAGCAAATACCATTTGTGTTTAATAAAAATGTTAAAATGTTTAGTCTAATATAAAGATTAAAAAGCTGTGTCTGTAGTCTTATGTGCATACTCTCAGAAAGAATGTAAATAGTCTCTGTGGCAGCCAAAAACTACATAAAACATTACAGTTTAGCCCACAAAGGATAATAAATCTCAATTTGTAATATATGTAATGAAATGTATATGTATATTATATGTAATGAAAATGTATACTTCTGTGCCATCTCTCAACCTGTCTCTGAACAGTTATCAATAAGGTAAAACATTTTAAGCTCATTCGAATTAAATATATAGATCATACGACTTAAATGCTCTCAAGGGATAAAGCATTCAATAACATTATTGAAGAGTCAACTAATCACTGTAAAACAGATCACATTACAAACAGGACTTATTCCTTATCCTTAATAATGACTGAAAATAGAGGAAATTTTATGAAGATATCTGCACACCTTTTTCTCGCAGAAGATACCTGCACTACACAAAATCAAGGATGTTTATTTTTAAAGTACAGAAGGATGATTTCAAATTCAAGCAGCCATTGCTCTTTTACAAGAAAAATAAGTTTGAGAAATGTAAAAACAGCTAGAAAATAATTTTTTTAAACGATGGTCCTACGTTCCAGGTATCCTGAGATAAACAATAATTAAAAAAAAAACAAACCACTAAGGCAAATTCATTTGTTCCATTTCAATTTATAGTAGAAATATAAGAGGGACAGAGAAGAGCAAGGGGCATGATCAAAGACAAGGAACGGACTTTCGTATGGGGATGTGACAAAATATAAAAATAAAAAACAGTAGCTCAGTAGCTCTTCAAGCTGAAAAACTAGAGAATACTCAATGAAACTAACAGGTGGAGAAAGAAATATCTTCACACACTGCACATTTAAGATACAAAGCTCTTTTTCACAGAATGCTGCAGATCCTAAATAAAGAGATTCATCAAAAAAACAGTTTTTGTAACTCATAGACGAAAAATAAGTGAAGAACCACTAAATACATTATCTCCTGTTCAGGAAGTCCTTGAATTGTAAATTGCTGGGAAACAGAGAGCATTCGTAGTACATCTCAATATATGCTTATTTTTTACCTTCCCTAAGCATCCTGACCTTTGACAAAGCTAAGATATAGAGCTAAATTAACTTTAGTCTGACCTACAATAAATGTTTATGTTCTGCATTGTCATTTATATGCCAAACTGTAATTTTATATGCCCAGAAACCTTCATGACTCTTCAAAGAGTATAATAATTTTCATTGCAGATAAAGCAGCTATATAAAGCTATATCGCCTAACAAAACTAATTACACTTGACAGGGAAGGTTTGGAACCAACAATAACCTACTCTAGGGTGAACTTATACATGTTTATCATATTTTACAACCTGCACTATGTCAACACCATGCAAGACTTCAGACGTGTGCTACAATTTGAACTATCTATATAACATATAATGTATTATGCCTTAAATATTTCACCCTACAATGCACAATATTGGTACCTTTGCTAACATGACATAGGTTGACGTGAAACTGGAAAAAAATGGGAAGAGGGCCTTACTATGCATGAAGGCATTTTCTTTCAGCGACCAAGCAGGCAGCAGAAATAAAGAATCCTCTCACCTTCTTAGAGCTGCTGAAATGAAATGTTTATTTGACTAGTAAGTCACGGTGTAGACTGTAAAGACAAAAAAATAAATGTAACACAGCCTCCTAGAGAAGTAGGTGACCTTATTTTCAAGGCAGTAATTTAAATAAAAAGAGAAACCACCTAAGATACACAGCTAGGCATCCTTGCAATCTGGGTAAGATTACAGGCTGAAAGAATCTGGATAACTTCGTCTCTCTTCATCAGATACTGAAAGTATGTTGTGTAGTTTACAATTGGATTGCTCTTGCTTGCTTGTAAAAAGAGTTTACGCATTGCATAGTATGGCATAATACACTGTGGTGCAATCATCAACCTTACTTCTTTATCTAGTGCTAGTAAATAATGTCTCTGCTTAATACTTCTCACCCATGTTGAAGCCTGACTGGACCAACATAGCAAGAGACAGTTCCTTTGTCACTGTGTGAGAAAGCTTATTCTCAAAAAGCATTCCCCAGTGTTTGCTGTATGTGTTAGGAGAAGCTCATTAAACACATCAGAACAATCACTCTCATAATATTCCAATTTTGTCATTGCATATTGCTTACAATATCCTACAGAAATGATTTGCTGAATATGAATCTTAATTTAATCTTTACCAAAGGCAAAGACTGTACTGTAACCTGATGCTTCTTGGGTTTAGGTTTTCACCTGTGCTGTGTGCACCCTCTACCTAACCATAATTTAACTCCTTTTTGTGACTGTTTTCCCCTCCAATGAGAAGCAGACCAAGATTTTCATGGGTTTTCATCTTAAAAAATGTAGATCAATTTCTTGTTTCTCATAAATCTACTGTAAGGTTTGACTAGTTACCACCACCAAGCCACTTGCACAATTAAGATTCTGAATTACAAAATGATGACATAATATTGCAAGAAAATATTTGAGAAAATAGAATTTGTAGCCAGGAATCCTGTAATTCCTGACTCCATTGTTTTTTGTCCAGCAGTTCACACGGGACTGTGCAGACTAAAATAATAAATCAACAAAATTAAAACAGTTAAGTCCATTATTAACATACTGAGCACAAAAAGGAATGGTAATTCACAGTGATTTACTTAGTTCCATTCAGAAGAGATTCAGGGTCAGTTATCAGAAAATATCATCACACTGGCTGACAGTGGTAAAAAAAAAGCAAATGCAACATTAGGAAATGTTAGGGAAGGACAAGAAAACAGAAGAGCACCATTGTAGCTTTATATAATACACTCAACTCTTAAATATTGCACACAGCACAGATTTTCTAGTCTTAGACTATAGAGTAACAAGAAATTTTCAGAAGAAAAGACAGCAAGGACAGTCACATATACAGTGATTTCTGTGTAACAACAGTTCACCCTGGAAAAGAGGTATCTATGAAGAAATGGACCAAAACCATAGTACACTCTATGAAAATATCAAGTAGCAGGTTTAAAGCAAAGGCAAGGAAGTCCTTCTCCTACCTACCATATAACTACCTGTAGCATTCATAGCCATGGGTTGTTATGAGGTCAAAAGTTTGCTATGGAAAAAAAATAATCATTAAAAGTGCTAAAAAAGTTAGACAAAAGAATGGAATATTCACTGTGATTACTATTGTTAATTGTAGAAAATTTACAGCTCAAGAAGTTGTTAAATGTCTGCTTGCTGGAGCCAAAAAAGCCATGCCACGGTAAAACCACATTAAATTTACCCTCAATTTCTCTTACACTTTCCATGAATAGTCAGTGCACGAATTTCATTGAATACCTAGTCGGATACAATACAACTGTTGTTATGTTTTCATTTTATTATTTTATCAACATTCTCTTTTAAAATAATTTTTATCCTCAACTTCATTGCTGTATCAAGATACTTATTCAGAGAGTTTGGCTCATGTCTTTAGTATGTTGTCTTCTTGGCTAAACAGATTTTATTTTTCCTGATCTAAAAAGCAAGAATCTCTGAAAAAAAACAAGAGTACAAAACAGTATTTCTGAAATCCTGTTCTGACCTTCATCCCACTCACTGCAAGTCATCCTTTTCAACGTAACTCTTTTCTCCGATAACTCTTCTTTCCTTGAAAATCATTGATCCACAAAATTTAAGTGACAGCTATCCTCCATTAGAAGATTAAATCTGTTTAAAAATTATTCTTTATTAAGAAGTACCATTTCACACCAGAATGAGATGCTTGGATTAACAGTGCAAAATTTAGAAACATTATTATTGTATTATTATCATTTAATGGTTTTCCTTTTGCAGCTAACTTTTTTTATAAGAAAGCCCTTTCTCCATTTTATGCTCACACTGTGCCTACTGACTTAGAACTACATCTAACTATTATGGAACAAAAATAGCATTACAAAGAGTCTGCTCAGAAAGAGAAATTAGCATATTCATAACTTTCTAGATAAATTTTTCAGAAAGCAGTAGAAGATAGAATTTGAACCAGAAAAAGTTATTGTCAAGTTTCCTGATTGAACAGGCAGCTTCTTGAAATAGCAGAACTTGTTAAAAAATATATATAAAGAAATATTTGCTTAAAAGCAATGAAATCAAATTACAGATCCAGTAGGTCTAAAATCCACATACAACATTAGATAGATGAAGTTTGTATGTTCAAACCTAGTTTATTAAAGCCTATGAGGGATAAAAAATAAACACGTGTATTAGGAAAGCAAAGTACATAATGAGAAGCAATTTTCCAAAGACATAAACCTAATCATTAAAAAGATTATTTAAACACAAGTCTGTTGAAGTAACAGAGTGTAAAGCAAGCAGTTGAGGAACACGGTCCACCTGTCTTTTTGAAGCACCACCTCATTGCCCTCCTTTATGTTTCTCTTTGGAAGTGTCTCTGTCATGAGAACCAAAGAAAAGGTATCCTAGAGCTATGTCACAAGACACTGAGAAATTTAGACTTATGTTACGGTTTAAACATCTATTTAGAGTTTGAGCTACTCCTACTCAGTTTCTGCAAGCATGTCTTTGTGTATTCAGATCACATTTTCTAAAATAGTTTGGTCAACACATTTCAGAAAAGAGTGAGAAAGCTCATCCTTTTTTCAGTCTGAAGTCTTTTTTATAATGAAAAGAATCCAAAGAGTAAAAAATCACAAAATAATCCTCTAATAATGATTACAACAGAGACTTTAAAATCCACTGTAAAAAATACTTTTATTTTAACAGCCTAAGTTTCACCATGTAAATGTCTAGATTGGTTTAGCTAACCACAGGTGAGAAACAGACTGAAGAGCAAATTTGTTCTCCTTGGACTCTAAGCACTATTACCTATAGGAAACAAAACAGCTTTGGTGATTAGGCGACAAAAGAAGGGCTCTGCGCCAGAGCACTGTCAGTGTACCACAGGTTCTCACCTGTGGGTACAAGAACCTTATCTCTTCACAACAAATGTCTGATGTTTGGGTGCACGCATTCCTGCCAGGCTGGCAATACACTGGTGTTTCTTAATATCATAAAATGAAAACATTTTAATATTAAGTTTATTTTCTTACGTTTGCTAAATTTCTTGAACAGTCTTGATTCCCAGTTTATGTCTGCAGTCCAACAACTGAAAAAGAGAGTATCTAGACATTTAAGATGGAACAGCATTTTTTAACTAAAACCCTTATGCCTTCTCTCAGTATTTAATGAACCGTGACTTGCTTGACAGGGAAAGAAAAAAGGAGTATGATCATCCATATCAGCAGTCTGATGTATGTGGGTAGCAGATCCTGATTACTTCAGTACAACAGTGTCAGTGAACACTGCTTTACTTATTCATTCCACACTAGACTCGCTCTTTTTGTCACTGACATCAACACGGAATGAACAGAAAAATGAACTGCAACATATCCATGTCTCAATTTTTGTATTTTATAAAATCTGAAACTGATAAAACACCTTTTAAAAGGATGCCTATCATCTTAGAGAATGACTCAATTCACGAACAAGGTTAACAACAAAAGCTGACATTCTCTCAAGCTGAATTTATATACTATGCCTACAGTACCTTTCCAATTTATTTTTTATCTAGAACAATACACTATGTCACCATACTTACAGATACATAATACAAACCTATGCAGTAAATCAAGTTTTATAAATACCTTTTTCCAAGCCAGGATTCTAGGTGAAAACTGAAGCCTTTAAATAAAGTGGAAATGTTGATTTTTGCAGAAACTTCACATCAGAATCTATTTCCTGAACCAAAACAGTTCTCTCAGGTTTACAGAATGTATGATTACATACATCCTCAGGATATTTCACTGCAATGATGTAATAGCTGCTTTACTGGGCTTGTGGCCTCTCAAGATTCACAAGAGATAAATACAACAATGGCTGTTGTCCTTACAGTATCATGGCTGAACCTAAAGACTGATAAATAACCCTAATTATCTTCCTACTTGCACTATTTCTTTTCCTCAGCAAACTCAATAACCAGTGAGGCACACCTTAAACTAAAGGCAAAGTAAATATCAGAATGTCAAAAATCAAAATAAAGAGAAGTGATTTTAGCAACACAGAACTATTACTGGGATGCTGATAAGCTGCTGACAAAATCCAAATCCCTCTCCTTCAGGAATTCGCAGCCAGCTGTCCATAAATAGCTAATTTCTTCCTGTGGAGCCATTTGTGCAATGGTCTGCTGCCTTGAAGTATAGAAGTACACAGATCTTCCTAGAGAAGCCTCTCTGTACACCTGGGAACAGAGACATCACCTGTCAAACAACAGGCACATAACATCAAAGATTTCCTGCAGTGAGGCATTACTAGCCCTCAACTGATGAAGGAAAATGTTTGCCAGACTTGGATGGAAAGACTCTGACAGCTACAATATGCAAAAGTGCTCTACAGAAGCAGATACAACACCTAATGATGTATTCATGGGGTACCCTAATGGGGTATTCATTTTCTCTTCTCCTCAGCTGGCTCCAGAACACTGTAGTTGCCTAAGGAACTGTCCTTAAACCTTCACACGTTCTTTCAAAATTTTGCCCATATGTTAACCGACAGGAAAACCCATTTCTCCTAAACGGGCATTTACTCTGAATTGTACCGCCTATTCAGAAGATTTTAGACATCTACAAATGCTCATTCTGGCATCAAAAAGCAATACATATAGCATGCTTCAAGTAGAAAGTGTCCACAGCACTAGCTCGTTCTGTGCATCTTCTATGAAATAACACTTCTGGTTCTTGCATTTCCCTGGTTAAAGCCTGTAGGAGGGAAGTGCCAGAAACAACTCCTAGTGAAATAAGACGACTTTTACATTCCTCTGAAACAGTCTTTTAATTAAGAAAGGACAGACTGTCTTCCACTATAGAGCAACCAGGGGAGTTTCAGGGTGAAAAGTAAAGCAAGTCTACAACAGCCAAAACCGGTGAGCAGCCACAAAGGCTAAAGCACTTCCCTAGCAGAGAAATGAAAATTCACACAAGCTATGAAATAGAATTCTACCTTGTCTTGAGAGCAGCAAGTCATATGAAACAATGCATTGTGGGTTTACTGTGGGTGTGCCTGGAAGTGGGGTTCTGTGGCACCTTGGCAAATACTTCACTCCCAGCACATGCTGTGCAGTGACTGAAATGGCCTCAGAAGGGTTTCATGTGAGCAGCTGGCCAGGCAGAAAGCCCGCTCAGTAGGAACAAAGCAGGCAGGAGCATCACGTTACTTTTGTAGGGTGCTGTCACGTGGTAAGATTTACAGCTACGCATATGAACATGGAGAGCATAAAGAAAATACCAGCACTGCTTGTTAAGAACAAATGATGAGACTTTTTCTTAGACCATTATGCTGCAAATACTGATAAAGAACTTAACAACTACTTAACAACTGAGATGTAATACCAGGCAAATGTTTACATGACCAGAATGTGAAAGCCAGATAAAACCCTGCAGGTTGGCTACCTTTGCACTACTTTAAACGGTTAGAATATTTCTCCTTGACATACTAAGAATCAGGCTAAGTACAGTTAAAGTTGCCTCATTTAACCGAAGTGTAATTAGCAATGATGACTTGTTTGCACAGTGAGATGATGAAAGTCTCTTTAGTTATAATATAAAGTGAAATTTGCCATTAAAATTTTAAAGAAATATAACTGCATAAAATTTGGGTTTGTACTATGAACCTTACAGTAATTTGAATTCTGCTGGCCTAAATAAACAAACAAACAAAAAAAAGTAGGCCTTTTCTGGCGTATATATATATGGAAGATTTGTTTCAGTAGGCTTTTCTCAATATGTATTAAACTTCAATTACAGTCTCACTGGGGAGAGGATGGAAGAACAAACAACAGTTGTCAGATGTTAGTCACCTTGCTCAATGCAGCAGCAGCTGGCAGGTGGATAACAGTGCAGACATGAGCACAATGCGACACTCTCTGTATACTAAAACACTGTGTTAATTCACTTACTTCCAAATATGGAGTTGGGTCACTCTTAAGTAATTATATACGGTGACAACCTCACTGACAAAATACATTAGTTCTCCCGTGTTAGCATTTCCTCTCTACCATACCATAGGAGTCAGAAAAAGTACATTTATGCAAAGTGCCTGGGAACATCCCTGAGTACTGACATGCTATGATGGAATGACCCATGGCTCTTTTCACGGACTCTCTTATCCTCCAAGACAGCATAGCTGCATGTAAACTGCCATTTGAGAATGATCTCTGAGAAGTTTTAACTCCTGAATGATGTCCAGGAATTGTTGGGGAGTGAATGAGTTAGCACACACCAGAAGCTTTCCAGGAACCATGACAAGAGTACAGACGGCTAAATCTCAGTGTCTGGGACATTCCTGGGTAATGTTTAGTATACTAACACAGCAGCAGGGAAATAATAAAGGGAAAGCCTTGTACCTTAAAGCAGTCTTTTTATTTCATTGTGTCACAGGGCCTTCACAGTCTCCTTGGGCTATGACTATGCACTGAACCACGGCCTCTCAGAGGCAAGTGTCCTTCACATAGCAGAAATGTCTAAATGTTGGAGCCACCAGAGAATCCAACATCACCTACGTGGACTTGTGCAAGCATTTGACACTGTCCTGCATGACATCCTTGTCTCTAAATTGGAGTGACATGGATTTCATGGATGGACCACTCAGTGGATAAGGAATTGGCTGGATGGTCGCACTCAAAAGATTTGTGGCCAATGCCTCAAAGTCCAAGTAGAGACTGGTGACAAGTGGCTTTCTGCAGGGGTTGGTACTGGGACCAGTGCTGTTTAATATCTTTGTCAGAGACATGGACAGTTGGATCGAGTGCACCCTCAGCAGCTTTACTGTAGACAAAAAGCTGTCTGGTGCGGTCAAGACGCTGGAGGGAAGAGATGCCATCCAGAGGGACCTTGACAGGCTTGAGAGGTGGGCCTGCGCAAAGGCCAAGTCCTGCACATGGGTAAGGGCAAGCCCAAGCACAAATACAGGCTGGGTGGAGAATGGACTGAGAGCAGTCCTGAAAAAAAGGACTTGGGGTGCTGGTAGATGAGAAACTCAACATGAGCCAGCAATGTGCGCTTGCAGCACAGAAAGACACCCGTGTTCTGGGCTGCATCAAAAGAAGCATTAGCAGCAGGTTAAAGGAGGTGATTCTCCCCCTCTGCTCTCCTGAGACCCCACCTGCAGTACTGCATCCAGCTCTAGGGTCCTCAGCACAGGAAAGGCATGGACCTGTTGGAGAAAGTCCAGAGGAGGGCCTAAAAGATGACCAGAGGGATGAAGCACCTCCCATATGAGGACAGGCTGGGAGAGGTGGGGTTGTTCACCTTGGAAAAGAGAAGGATCCAGGGAGACCTTACAGCAACTTTCCAGTACTTAAAGGGGGTTTACAGGAGAGATGGGGAGGCACTCTTGATCAGTGAGTGTTGTGACAGGATGAGGGATAACAGTTTTTAGCTGAAAGAGGGTAGATTTAGACTAGACATTAGGAAGAAATCTTTCACTGTGAGGGTGGTAAGGTAGTGGAACAGGCTGCCCAGGGAAGTTGTGGATGCCCCATCCCTGGAGGTGTTCAAGGCCAGGCTGGAGGAGGCTTTGAGCAACCTGGTCTAGTGGGAGGTGTCCCTGCCCATGGCAGGGGGGTCGAAACTCAATGACCTTGAAGGTCCCTTCCAACCCAAACCATTCTATGATTCCATTATTTCAGTGATAGCATTAAAAAGCTGTGAAAATGCTACAAAGACTTTCTAAATATAACCATCCCAGAACAAAAATGCTGCGAGAACGTTAGTGGTTATTGCCACTAACAGTCAAAGTGCACTGCCAACAGGGTGCCTGAGGTTGTACATACCACTCTATATTACATATAATGGTGGAACAACATTGAACACTTCTGTGTATATTAATATTTATAAATCTAGGAGAGCAAACAACCGTTAGGTAGGATAATGTGAGCAAGAACATATGAAAGATGGATGATTTATTATGTCAACCAGACGCAAGAGACTCACTACTAAAAGCAATGGGCCCAGTGGGGATAGACACTTAACAGCTTCAATTCATTGAGTACAGATCCAATAAAAGAAGCAATGTGACATTTTTATAGGCATTCCACTAACAGCAGATTCAAAAGGAGTAATTCAGTTTAAGCTACGGATCATCGAATAATTTCTGTGCTAACTCAGTCACAAGCCTAGCAAGTTACACAGCACTTCAGCCCAAAAGATGCCTTTCTGGTACTATTCTCAACAACATCCTTTCTGGTATTCCAAGTTCTTTATTTCAGCTTGTAATCTGAAAGTAAAAGTTTCTCAGCATCTTTTGAAAATCAAAACAATTGCCATCCACTGAGTTTCTCTTCATCCTATCAGTGATACCTTTAAAGTATTACAGTAGCTTAGTAAGGCATGACCTCCTTTGACTGGATTCATATGTTTTCCTTGAAAAATCTTTTTATTTCTATATGACTTAAATGACCATAATCAGTAATCCAGTAATCATTACTAGCTCAAAAACAGCTCAATTTCACAACATAAAATTGTTGTGATTTTAGATAGCTGGTGGACCATCCTAATGTTGTTTGTTGGTGTCAGTCCAACTACTAATGAAGATCAGAAAAATCAACACCATTCCTCTTCTTTTGACACTGTGCCTATCAGGCAACCAATAATTAAAAAGGTGTGACATCATTAATCCAGCTTCTCAGTATATATATGCAATTGAAATAATGCCATTATGCATTCCAATTTTTAAAATCCATCACCTCAAATATGTAGCAGATCATGGACTGGGAAGGATTTGTACCTGCCTTGTGTATACCGATTTATCCCAGGAAATCTCATGTTTCTTTCTGGTACTGATCTTCAGTACCTCTTGATAAAGTCACTTAAATGGTATTTTCTGGTGCTAATCAGTTTAGAGCATCTCTGAATCCTTGGTGTAACCAGGAGACCTTAATTCATTTTATCACATTCACATGAATAAAATTATTCTTCCTCTCTCACTCCTTTTTATAGCCTGCAATGTTGTTCAGGCAATCACATGGTATCAACAATACCAACTGTTAAAACTTTCATACAAACTTTCTGGGTCTGACCTAATTTAATAGTATCCAGTGAAGCTGCATAAAATGTTATTTTGCGTGCAATAAACTAAGGGCATAGCAAAATTATAAACACCTGCTTGTCAAAAAATGGCATAAGAGCCTCGTCATACTGCAGTTGCTAACATCTGTTTTGCATCATAGATGAGATCCAACATTAGCTTGTGTCTTGCAAATCTTGGTTCAGTCTAATATGTTTCAAGGTGCAAATAAAACAGTGTTATTTTAAAACCACACTTGGGTTCTTTCTAAAAACAGGAGAGTGCTGGAAGTTACTGTGTAGTGAAGGAAACACAGTAGTAGAGCATAATTAATTTCAATGACAACTTGGAAACAGTTTTTAACATGAAATTAGCTTCAGTTTGGTGATTTCCATCTGCTTCTTTGCATGTGTCCTTTAAAAATTTCTAAAGGATATTTGAGAAACTGAGTCAGTTTAAGAAATAAACCAAAACATTTTCTGAGGGCTGTGCTGGTTTTGGCTGAGGTAGAGTAAATTTTCTTCAAAGTAGCTTGTATGGGGCTATGTTTTGATTTGTGCCCAGAACAGTGTTGATAACACAGGGATGTGTTAGTTACTGCTGAGCAGTGCTCACACAGAGTCAAGGCCTTTTCTGCTCCTCACTCCACCCCTCCAGCGAGTGGGCTGGGAGTGCACAAGAAGCTGGGAGGGGACACAGCTGGGACAGCTGACCCCAACTGACCAAAGGGATATTCCATACCATGTGACATCACTCTCAGCATAAAAAGCTGGGGGAAGAAGAAGGAAGGGGGGGACATTTGGAGTGATGGCTTTTGTCTTCCCAAGTAACAGTTAAATGTGATGGAGACCTGCTTAGGAATTCCTTGTTAACGCTTTGCTTGTGTGCATGGCTTTTGCTTTACCTATTACAGTCTTTATCTCAACCTACAAGTTTTCTCACTTTTACCCTCCTGATTCTTTGTTTCCCCCATCCCACTAGGGAAGGAGTGAGCAACCAGCTGTGTGGTTCTTAATTGCCGGCTGGGGTTAAACCACAACAAGGAGCAAAACATTAGTACTTTTGAATTATTTTTACAAAGCAAAGCTCCCACTAGGGTTATGTTACACACATTGCTGTGCATATCTGAAAGATCTGCAAGAATTAGACTAAGCTAAAATGAATTACTTAGAGTGGTTTTATTATTTAGTTTCTATACATACACATCAGTAAAAGTGGTAAAGCTCCTAGAGGAGAAAAAAATGAGAATTGTGTCTAGACAACTACTGCCCAACATTCACACACACACATTTTTCTCTCTGTAGAAAGGTACAAGCAAAGTCAGATCCAAACCTATGCCTGGTTTGGAGGTGGGTTCTTGTCTTTACCATTGATTTAAATTTCAGACCTTAATTAAATATTATTCATTCTCTTCATTAACTGCTATTAGCTAATCCAGTTTGTCTGAATTTATTTTGTAAGTTGAAAATGTCAACATGAATCACAGAACATTTGGAAAATCAATATAATGAAAACTGAAACATTTGAAAACTAAAGAGCTGCTTGGTGGGTAAATACAAAATGAAAGTAGGAGTATATTCATAATACAGGCTTTTGCTCCTCAGAGGATGGTCCTTCTCCAAATACAAGACCTTTGATATCCCTGAAGGACATTACACAGAATCACAGAATGTTAGAGATTGGAAGGGACCTTGAAAGATCATCTAGTCCAATCCCCCTGCCGGAGCAGGAACACCTAGATCAGATCGCACAGGAACTCATCCAGGCGGGCTTTGAATGCCTCCAGAGAAGGAGACTCCACAACCTCTCTGGGCAGCCTGTTCCAGTGCTCTGTCACCCTCACTGTAAAGAAGTTTTTTCTCATATTCAAGTGGAACCTCCCATGTTCCAGCTTGAACCCATTGCCCCTTGTCCTATCACTGGATGTCACAGAGAAGAGCCTGGCTCCATCCTCCTGACACTCACTCCTCACATATTTATAAACATTAATAAGGTCACCCCTCAGTCTCCTCTTTTCCAGGCTAAAGAGACCCAGCTCCCTCAGCCTTTCCTCGTAAGGGAGATGCTCCATTCCCTTAATCATCTTCGTGGCTCTGCGCTGGACTCTTTCCAGCAGTTCCCTGTCCTTCTTGAACTGAGGGGCCCAGAACTGGACACAATATTCCGGATGCGGTCTCACCAGGGCAGAGTAGAGGGGAAGGAGAACTTCTCTCCACCTACTGACCACCCCCCTTCTGATACACCCCAGGATGCCATTGGCCTTCTTGGCCACGAGGGCACAGTGCTGGCTCATGGTCATCCTGCTGTCCACCAGGACCCCCAGGTCCCTCTCCCCTACACTACTCTCCAACAGTTCTGTACCCAACTTATACTGGTACCTGGTGTTGTTCTTGCCCAGATGCAAGACTCTACACTTGCTCTTGTTAAATTGCATTACATTTTTCCCCGCCCAAATCTTCAGCCTGTCTAGATCTCGCTGGATGGAAGCACAGCCTTCTGGCGTGTCAGCCACTCCTCCCAGTTTCGTATCATCAGCAAACTTGCTGAGGGTGCACTCTAT
>WKFP01014308.1:991186-1032269 GCA_011057875.1 Pterocles orientalis | reverse complement strand
AAAACTATTCATGAAGTTAAGAACAGCTCACATTGTTTGACTTAAGTGTAATTTGTTACCCTTTCTTGTTCCTAAAGTTAACATTTATCATTTACTTCATGTATACAGATATTTCTATGTATATCTGGTGGATTTTTTTTAACCATTTGAGTTTAGCTCCAGCACAATTTTGCATGAGGTATGTGATGTTCAGTAATTTATAAAGTGGTTTCTAAAGACTGAAAGCAGATTGCCAAAGCAAATAAATGCTGTTAATGAAATTCACAAGATTATTTTAATAATATATATTTGCATTTCAGCCTAGAGCTTGTCATGACATCACTATAAAGCAAGATTGCTGTAGAGAGCAGTGTTCATCAAAAGAAACATTAAAATCTCATTTAAAATGTAAGTTCTTTCCTTTGTATCATCTGTTCTTTTTCCCAAAGCATTATTCTTCTGTTTATTATTCACCTTTTCACTGTTCAAATACTCAGTAGTTTCAGATGCTATTTTTCATATTTTCTCTTGATATTTTTTGGACAGTTGATGCTGTAGCATCTCGGATCATTTAATGCATTAAATCCTCTTTAGTCAAAAAAAGGCAGTCCACTGTAAGAAACAACTTGCATTCTCTTTTATTACCTAATTGCATTTGCAGAAAAAAATTTGAATAAATATATCTTGTTGGACTCTCTCCAGCAGTTCCCTGTCCCTCTCGAACTGAGGGGCCCAGAACTGGACACAATATTCCAGATGAGGTCTCACCAGGGCACAGTAGAGGGGGAGGAGAACCACTCTTGACCTACTGACCACCCCCCTTCTGATACACCCCAGGATGCCATTGGCCTTCTTGGCCACGAGGGCACAATGCTGGCTCATGGTCATCCTGCTGTCCACCAGGACTCCCAGGTCCCTCTCCCCTACACTACACTCCAACAGGTCAGTACCCAACTTATACTGGAACCTGGAGTTGTTCTTGCCCAGACGCAAGACTCTTCACTTGCTCTTGTTAAATTGCATTAAATTTTTCCCCGCCCAAATCTCCAGCCTGTCTAGGTCTCGCTGGATGGAAGCACAGCCTTCTGGCGTGTCAGCCACTCCTCCCAGTTTCGTATCATCAGCAAACTTGCTGAGAGTGCACTCTATTCCCTCATCCAAGTCGTTGATGAATATATTGAATAGCATCGGTCCCAGTACCGAACCCTGGGGGACTCCACTAGATACAGGCCTCCAACTAGACTCCATCCCATTCACCACAACTCTCTGGCTTCTTTTCTCCAGCCAGTTCACAATCCATCTCACTACCCGAAGGGTACTACATTACCCTCCAGTTTACTGCTATCTGTTTTGTTAGAATGTATGTGCCTCTGGGAGAGCCATTCACTTGCATCTACATTTGGGGTGGTTTGCTGTTATGATAGCAGCTGGCTTAGAAAAGCCAATAAAGATTGCTGTAGCATGAGAAAATACATCCTGGAGCATATAACATCCTCGAAAAAGAAGCCCAAACCAGGTCTGATTGCAAGATTATATCACAATTTTTGTAATTCATAATTTCTTTAAAACACATGATTAATTTGCAAAAGTTGAGTAACTTCAATATGTTTAGCTCCTTTTTCCTTTGTCTTAAAGAAAATTATGACTCTCCCATGGAAAAGCATGTTCTCTTCATGATACTTTCAAATGTTATTAGTCTGGATTTGGTTAAAAAAATGAGGTGTGTTGTGAGGGGGTTGCACAGAAAGAAGAAACAAACAAACAAGATCAAGAACCAAACCAAAATAAAATTACTCTAGTGGCAGCCAAAATACAACACCTCAGAAAAACAGAAGGTCCTACCTCCCCACTAACAATTAGCTTGATGCCGGGATTAAAAAAATACCACCAGTACTACAAATGAAACTGCCTGGGTCCTGTGAAACACACCCCACCGGAACCAAAGTTGTGCCACTGGGAAGGCACTATATCGTATCAAGGTGGCATCACTGTGAATGGGGAGTTGGAGCAACTGAAAACTTCCTCTTACTTCTGGGGAAATTCGAGGAGCCTTCCTCCTCTCCTTACCTTCTGTAAGTTCCAGGGGACTCCAGTCTCTTAATAAGCCATTTAGATTCTCTTTCTGTTTTAACCCTGTCTTCTCCTTCAGGAAATTCAGATGATTCCACTGACTATGGTGCCCAAACCTGCACCCTTTACTTGCTATAATAGCCACAAATTAATTCCAGAACACTGCTAGATTTGCTTTCACATTTAGACAACATCATAAAGAATTTAATGTAGCAAGGTTATACTGTAGTTTCTATTTAGCATCATTGGCCTCATAAACTAATTACCAATCTCATTTTGAAGTGCCAAATTTAAATATATCTTCAAAACTGTCCTCCAGGTTAAGAATCATACTGAAGTCATTGTTCACTAGTTTCAATATTTTCTGTAATCAGTACGAAGATACAGCCACCAGATTAAGTGCAGAGATTGGAATATATGACTGTATTCATGGAATCCCTCATACAGTCAAAACAGGATTGCACATAGGAAGTCTTAGGTGGACCAAGGGTGTAGAATTATAATAAGTTCAAAGATACTTGGAAAGTTGCAGATGAAAGCCTAAATTTTCCCTCCATAACAAACATGTGATTGTATTGTGCTGCCCAAGAGCTAAACCCCACAAGGAAAAATAATCCAATGTTTCCACAAAGAATTCAATGAACTGAAACACTCACTAGCCATATAAATTCCTCTACTTGTACAAATCCCAACAGAATTAAAAAATAAACTAAAAGTAGAATTATCCAACAAAGCATCCTGTTCCTGAAGATACAAATGTGAAATATCCCACATCCAGATACAGGGATCCACATATCTTGTATTTTCATTTGTGCAAACCATCAACAAATTGATCATCTTATTAAAAAATGCCAGCTGACCAAATGTACTAACATCTAAACCAAAATTAACAACCTGTAGATTTATTGTGGGAGCACTCACAGCATTCCACCACACTGAAGGCATCAACTTCTAAGCAGTTAACATAGTATTTTGAAAAGGTATCTTTCAAGGGCATTCACTATCCTTTTTTAGAGATCTCAAGACACTGGAAAAGTTGTGGTTTTTTTCATTATACGTAAAATATGAGCACCTCCTGCATGACTCCTGTTGGCAGAAAGCATAATTTCTTTCAAAGTAGGGCAATATATCACTGATATCACCTATATAAATAAGAAAAGTTTACCATAGTGAAAGGGCTGAACCAGATGCATTCAAAACAGAAGCCTAGGACAATTATACAAAAATGTAATAGGCAAACAAACTGTCAGATGAATTATTTCTAAATCTTGGTTGCAGATGATTTTGATCAAGAGTTTCCCATGAAGTGAAAAATTAACAAGATGCATTTGTTTGTGGTGGATCTAGGAATGCTATTTTCTATCTACACACATTCACAAGGTGCATGTCAGTGAAGAAACTGATCCTGAAGTGAGATTCATGGACTTATAAATTTTTAATAGCTTAAAATGTGCACCAGCAGACACTGCTGTGTGATGAAACAGTTTATCAGTAGGAGAAATTATTTCTATCTCTAATCAAGCAGGTATAAGTGTATGTAATCTAGTATTTCAACTCTCACCCCCCCCCAAAATAAAAAAAAAAGCCCATCCAGAGCACATTACCATAATTGCAAATGTCTTTTTCAAGTTTGCAGGAGAAAAAAATAATACAGGAGCTTTTTCAATGCATCCTACATCTAATTCTAATGCTTAAAATGAAAAGCCTCATATTTTTATGCTTTAAAAAATCTCAACAGGCAGTTGTCTCCCATGGATTATTAGGTCTCTCAAGAAGGCTTATATAACACACACAGGTCTTATGATTAGCTTGAAAACCCAAGGAGACATATTATCCTCTTAAAAGTGAAGGGCCATATTTACAACAGGGGTTTGAAGATAAACGTTATTCCAAGTTTTTCTGATTTCCACATTGCTGCTTCAACAATTCTTTTAACTCCAGTATGTGCAGAAAGTTATCAGTGGGGGTGCAGAAAGCACACCCTGCATTACTAGATAGAAGAGGCTGCTGTAACTGTGTAGGAAATTTTGCTACGGTAAGTCTTTACATAAAATTAAAAACCACTGAAAATTTCAACTCATGAGCCCAGGTGAATGGCCAAATAACAACTAATCTGTTCACCAGCACTACTTGTTAAAATACACACAACAGTTCAAATGGAAGAGGCCATTCTTCGGTATGAAAGGCCAAGTCTCTAAAAGCGTGGATTTCTGGGCACAGTCATACAACAGCAAAAAAAGTGCAAGTTTGAGATTTTTTTATCCATACTGAAAAGTCAGACTAGATCCCCTTTTCCACCTTGTTTGCTTTTTCCACTTTTATTTCTTTATGCTTCTTTTTCCTTGTATATTTTTGTTCTTACCAGTTTCAGCATCTCATTATTTCATTTTGGTGCTGTTGCTTTATCCCTCTTTTTCTGCCTCTAGCTTCTTCACCCTTTGAAAGCTCTCTAACCCTCTCAACCTCTTCTTCCATTTCTGGAAAATCAGCTCAGTTAAATCACCCAAAACATACAACTGACACTGGGAAGTGTGTGTGGACTAGCTATATGTGAGGATGGAAGGGTACTCTAAGGATCCTTAGGAGACGCCGAGAACAGGAGAAACCAGGGAAATCTGAGTCTCCTTTCTTAGTCCCCTCTGAAAGGTTATTCTGAGTCCTACGAGATCCTCACGGGGCACAGCAAATGCAGGTGTCATGCTGAAACGACTAACTGCACTTGCTGGTTTAGACCATGCTGACCACTAGATGGACAAGGGAGAAAAATGTCTTCTAGTAAGATGATAAACAAATGCTGTTTTAGCTAAGTAATTAAAAAGAAAAACTACAAGCAGAGTGGAGATTATCCTCTGTGCTTTTAACACCAGAACAGAACCACGATAGCACACTGTCCACCCCAGAAAGGCAGAGGGAGGTCATCAGATCCTCCCCGCATTGCAGAAAGACGTCAGGGCTAATTCCTCCCAGAGGGCTTGATTGTTCTTTCCAGCAGCTCAGCAGAGATCTGTAGGTCTTGAATACTAGCTTGTATCTGAGATAGCATCAACACTTTCTGTACAAAGACTACTCAATTTTATACTTGGAATTAAATACCCTAAAGCAACCAAGCAGCCTACTTTGCTGAATATTTTCAAGTGTTAACAGGACATACGCATATATCATAAAAACACTTAGATATCTCCAGCTTCCTAGATAGGAGGTGTAAATTTTGCCCATTGTGTAGGACGCACAAGATCAGTGGAGTGATTAAGGATGACACAGTTCTGAGCTCTTGAGGGAAATACTATGCCCACAATGAAAAGATAGATGCCAAGAGAGCCATTTGTGGAAATCATTCTCTCATCAGACGTGAAAACTTGGCCACGGTGAAAACTTGGCCACACTGAAAACAGTGCAATTGCCTCTTCCTGTAGATGTAGCCTTTAATATTACTCAGAAGCACACATAGCAAAATCTATGGAATGTTAAATGCTCTGAGAAGTGACTGAAATTATCAGAGGATTTAAAAATGTAATCATTAATGCTATTATCTTAGACTTGCTAGACTTGGATAAACCTCAGTGACATCTGCAGCTTCCATTAAAAAAATCCTTCTAGTTTGAAAAATAAGTCAATTCATGCAAAACTAATCTACATTTCCCAGTCAAAATTGGCTCAAGGGGGTTCTACAGTTTTCTTCTTTTGCCAGTATTCATGTAGCAGATGCTGTCATTTTAACTCCTGTGAAGTGATTCTTATCCTAACTTGAGTATTGCACACTGTGTCTTTCTTCTAACAGATCTTTCTAGGCATATTTGCAATCAGTACTTCTGCCAAACCAGCTATTAAATGTGAGAAAACAATTTAAGAAGTCATTTCACAGGATATTTTCTATTATAGCAGCTGTGCTTGACTATCTTACCAGAAAATTTTACAGATGTAAAATGTTCGATGTATAAAATGTTGTATCTCTCTGTATGGCTATAGACACACACACATTCCCTAGTTCAGTATGGCTGAGATTCAGAAATAATACTACAAAAGGTAATACTTACTAACAAGTAAGACAGAATATTTATATTTTCATACAAGAACAATATGCTTTTTGAAAACTGACTGCTGAGTAATTTACAGATCTGAATTTACAGTTTATGACAGAATTCACCATGGACAAAGTGGCTGCCAAAGCAGGACTCTGAAAAAGTCATGTTAAAAGTTACTGATGTAAAAAAAAATTGGCTTGTAAGTTTTTGAGTAAGTCATGTTTTCTGCTCCAAGGAACACAGTAATCTTACTGCAAAAGCTCCAAAGAGGAGATGAATACTGTAGGTCTTATCTGTTAATCAACTAAACATCAAAAAGGCCAAAAATATTGCCTCAGTTGACCCTCAGGTTTCTTTCTCCTTATCAATGAAACCAAACTTCCTAGAGGAGAAAATGAGAAGGATAGTTCCTCGTGTTTTTCTGGGAAAAGTCTAGAAAAGACAAAGTGCTGCAGTGCTTTCTAAAAAAAAAAGTAAAAATTCCACAAAACAAAGAAAACAACTCTACCCAAATGTTTTTTATGCTAATGGAAATGATTCTTTTTTTGTTGTTGTTCTCTTCTGGAACTTCCTCAAATCTCAGTAGAGCAGAGGGATGGGCAGTGAATTTATAAATTTTTAAATTTATAAAAATTATATTGTCAGCAGTTAGGAGTTCAAGCCATAATTGATTCAAGAAAAAATAGAAGAAATTAAATCACAGGGCATCATTTTTCAATACTTTTCAAACAGAGCTCAAGAAAAATCTGCTGAAGTTCTTTTGGCCTCTTCTGTAAGAATAAGGAAAAAAGGGTAGTTTGCCTTTTACAGATACAAAATGCTAACATATATTGTTCTGGGATTTTTGTGTGTATATGCATACCCATGTGTATGGGTATTTTGGTCTTACATGCAACAAGTGCAAAAAGCCTGCCATGACAAATCTGCTAGAACCACAGTTATGAACTGTGTAACTCCAGCCACAAAAGCACAAACTGGCCACAAACTGTGAATCTGACATCAACATGCTGCAAGTTGATCTCTCTCCCTTTCTTAAGCTGGGAAAAGTAAAGTTTCCTACAGAAGAACTGCATGTAAAAATGCAAAGCTAGTTTTAGTTTTCTTATCCTAAGCAGCAGCCATATATACAAGGAAGAGAAAAACTTAAAAGGCCAGAATATACAGCCTCCATTACACTACTACACCTAATGCATTTAAGTTTGAAACAGATAGTTAAGCTCAAGAGAACAACACTTAAAGTAATTCACTCCAAAAGAAACCACTGGATAATATAAACATACATACCACCTGATATTTACAGCCTATTATTTAACTTCTTTAAGAATAAATAAGTGAAGACAGTTATTTGTCTGTACTGTACCATATAGTAAGAGGGCAATACAAGGTCCAAGAAAATGGAAAATTGATCTGCTACTCTCTGACATTACTCCATCTCACCAGATAAAAGTGTAAAACTACAATCCTTAAAGGGCGGAAGTCAAACTTCATTACAAAAATATCCTATAGCTATATAGAGATAGTCTAAACACAGATAAACTAGGCCTGACTAAATTATAGCAATTTCTTTAAAACCACTTTAGAGGGCTTTGCATATCTATTACTTTAATAGTAGTATTTTTTTTTCCTAAAAGGATATCTTGGAGTTGCTCTGACAGGTTTATCTTCATGATATATGGTCCCAATTCCCTATTTTGCATAGTACAAATGAGACTATAGAGGAAAATTTAAATGAGTGAAAACAGTATTAGCCCATATCACTGAGCCATTCATTCATTGTGCTTTATGGTATATATCTTAAAATAAAGGCTATGCCAAGAAGAATGTAGGCACATAAATAGTAAACTTAATTTTCCATTAAAGATTCATTAAGAGAAAATCAAATGAGGATGAAAATTGAAGACAGTATTTATATAACTGTAGTTAGAAAAAGCAAACCATCTTCTCTGTGTCCCTCATCAAAGCAGCCATGGGCAGTGATTAGGGAAAGTAAAACTCAGAAAGTAAAGTAACAATCTTCCCTGAGAAAAACCTTCTGTCCCCAGCATCTGTGGAATACACGTTTTTAATCCAACTGAACTAAGCACTGAGGAGACCAACTAATAGCAGCAAGCATCTCCATGGAGGCTGGGTCTCTCTGAACCTGCTCTTATCTGCAGACTCCAGCAGAACTCACCCAGACTCCTGGCTGGCAGCCAAAGCCAAGCACCCATGCCCTAAGATCCCCTCCAGAAAGCTACTGCATAGATGCACATCCATCTCGTAAATTTGCCCATTGCTGAAGGGGAAAAAAGAAACAGCAGTATATGGAGAGTGCCCTAGAGTATTCAAAGATTATGAGTGCTGGAAAAGAAGTAGATGTTGAATCTCAGTAGACCTGAGACCTGCCCCAGGAAAACTGGCTATTGCTTGCAATTTCTCCTAGTATTTACTGAAGTTTTCCTGTTCACAGAGTCATGTCATTAACTGTTTACCAACCTCAACTAGGATGTATTAGGATGCTTAATTTATTAGTAAAGTTTAAATGGTATATCTATTCTTAATACACAACATTTAATATGGGAAGGATATGGAGATAAAATTTTTGCTTATGAAAATGCAAATTCACTCAGGAGCAATGAGGACAAATTATTTTACTTGTTAATTAATAGCATATACAACACCCACTGAGCAGCCAGAACCTGGAGAGAAGGCTGAAAACATAGCAGTGGAAGTAACAGTTAACAAAATACCATGCCTTCGAATCTGTTCCTACGTGGTTTTCATACTCTCAAAGATCAGTTCAAAGTGATTGGGCTCACTGCAAATCATCTGCTGCAGTTCACCAAGGCAGACATTAAAAAAATGCAGTCTAGCCATCTTTCAGTCCAAAGCCCTACTTACTATTCCTTTCTAGCCTGTAAAGTTACCATTCAACCACAGCGGTACAATTTGCTTCACAAACTTACTAGTACTTAGTTCTTGCTTCCCCATTTGACAAAGCAAGCCTTCCCACATACTTTCTAACTTCATTCCTGAATGGCACTTTTCTTCAGATAAAATCCACTTACATAACTTCAGGGCAGGAACAAACTTTTCTCTTTCCCTTAATTTAATAAATCTTTGTTCTCCTGGATGTTCCTTCAGTACAGTCTAATGAAAATTCATAGGAAATCTGTTCATTCATAACTAGAACAATTTCTACCTTGGAATTTTCTTTCTGCTTAAAAAATAGTGGAATAAACCCATTTTATTTAGAGAATCTCCCAGGGATTCTACTCAATCGTCCACTTGCTTGTGCTTTTTGCTATAAGACCTTATTAGTCTCATTGTTTCCCTTACTTCTGAAAATCTGTTATCCTTTTCTATCTCTCCAAAACGAGCCAACATGAAGAGCCATCTGTTCTCCTTGGCATATTATTAATATTCTTTCACTTTAAAAATAATACTATGTACTTGCAAACCTTAAGCTTCATGATCCTCTTCATATTTTTCCTTCAAACTTTTTTGTTGATGTCCCATTCATCATCTTCGTCAGACATGCAGGTTTTACCTTATGACATATTATAACTTTTATTAGTCTTGTATTTGCAGATCATGTCTGAAATAATTTGTCATGTATTTTGTAATGTATGCTCAAACTGAAAATTGTTGACCAGGATACTCAAAAGTCTATTTCTCAAATGAAAGTCTTTTTTTTAATTCCTTAAAATATCTAAGAAATTGTATTTTCTAGCTAGGAGCTAAATGCTTCCAGACATTTTCCTGCAACCCTTGTTCTCTCCTTCTCTAGATATCAAGTGAGAAATAAGGAAACATCACTGGAAAGATTTTATGGGGAAAAAAAAAAGGGAATAAACAGGTAACGACTGTTAAAAATCATCTTAACTATTTTGAGCCTCCTCTTAAAGTCACCATAATATCCCTTACCAAACAGTTTAACATTCTGAGGAAAAGGGGAGAATGACAGTCAGAGTTCTAGGAAATAAAATAATACAAAAGAATCTTATTTTTTCTGTACTAGCTAAACATGAAGTTACACTTGAACTGAGTACCACTGGATATCTCAATCCCGTGTCCTATGCTTGTTTCTACATGACTGTGTTTTGATGGTTCAGAGAGAACAAATTATTCCTGTGCCAATACATTAAAAAATACGTCATGTGGTAGTATCAAGCACAAGCTTTACAGAAGCAATCATCAAAGTTTGAGTTATTCTACAACCAGAACCAACGTCATCACTTACAGATGCAATTAAGTTCCCTTGCAGCACTGTCGATCAATGTATATATTAGTCTGGAAGGCTAAGTAAGCAAATGGGAAAGAAAGATTTAAGGGGAGGGAAAAGCATATAGTGAACCAAAAGTTTGAAAAAGCAACAGCAATCCCAAAGTGAAAGGATATGCTAATTCAGGTTATTCTCATAGTGACAGATTGCTATCTTTTTGGGAACAGATGTACAGTTCACCACATAGAAATGACTACACCTACTCAATTAACTGAATGCCTCAAATGGTGCCCTCATTAACCATAACATCCTCTGTGGACTTCATGGAGTACGGAAGACACCTTGATAAATTAAGATATCTGTTTTCTGAAAAAAATATAAATTTGGGTTAAGTAGCTTTAGAACTACTGAATATTTTAATTTAGCAGAAATTGTGAAAGATTGTAAAAAAAAAAATCCAAATTATTCTGGATTTTCCCAGCAATTTCCATCATCCAGGAAGATCCATTTAAACACCAGGCAAATAGCAATTCTGTGGTTTACTGCAGACTTCTCATTTGGATTGTTTGTTCATCTGGATTTCAGATCCTTTAAAATAAAATTCCATTCAAAATTTAATATCTTTATAATAAAATGTTAGTTAAATACTGAGACAATTAATTAAATAATAACACCATTAGACAGTAATAACCATAAGTAGGTCACAGAAACTTCAGCACTTTTTCTGTGGATTTATACTACTCTGCCTTATTACTGAAAATTATTTGGAAATATTTTATTCCCAGTTTTATTTTCCCTTAAACCCAAGTTTTTTACATCATTGTAAAACTACTATTGCTGAGTCCCATATTCAATTTTATATGACAATCATCGTCTTGATATGATGTGATTTTACATAGAGTAAGCTGGTTTTGTAAAAAAAGTGTATTTCCTTGATAAAATTATTGTATTAATACTGGGGATTTCACAACAGCAAGGACCCTAAGACTCCTCAAGACAGCAGAACCAGTTTTCTTGTTGCTGAACTGCGCTACAGACAACAATTTCTCGGCACAGGCGGGAATAACTCTCTTATATTTTATCACATTCAGAAGACACCTGAGACATTCCCTGAGATGTTGTTAAATGCAATGGGGTTTCTTTATTCCTAGGAGTCCGTAGGAACATCCAGTCTGTGAAGCCAGAAGTGCACTTTGTTTTCTAGAACAATGAGTAGGCACCATTTATTCTCTGAAATTTTCAAACAGAAATATAATGCAAAAAGAAACTCTTTTTTTTCAGGTGGCAGTAGGAATAAGACTCTGTATTCTATTTTACTTAAATTTACTTAAGTCATTCAGAGCTGTTTCCCATCCAGTACACTTTTTTACTCTCTTCTGCTTTCACGCCTTTCATGTAGATTTCCTATGACAATGCATGACAGTATGGCCACTGCCAAAGCACTTTTAATGACCTTTCTGCTTTGAAATCTGCTAGAAGCCCTAATGCATTCTCTCTCTCTCTTGTTTCTTATCAATAGAGAAGCAAGTTCCTTTACTCAAAACCCCAAGGAGCAATTGGCCTCAATTAAAAACTGGCAAAAAGCCCCAGCCTGCTGACTTTCAAAGCATTCACAAAAGGACCGGTTGTTTATACCAGGCTTTTCAGAAAGGTAAATAAGGATGGCTTATAAATTAAAGGCAACCCATCTTTGAGAAATTTGACATAACCACCTGGAAACATCTTCTACAGAGCTTCCAATTACCCAGTGCGGATTACTCAAAAGGCGGAATGGAGGAGGCTGTTGATTTGGAGTGATTTCTAAATAGCATTTAGTATCAAGAATGACATTTATAAAGCAAACAAAAATACTTCCCATCAATGAAAAAATGAAGGGCAGTTTCTGTAGAGACAGGGAAGAAAGCTCCAGAGTGTTCAGAAACTCTTTTTTCCCCCATAAACACAAAGTGGGTAAAAAGAAGCAGACTGACTAAAGCTAATCCCAAAACTAGGTGGCTCCTATAGATTCAAATTAGCTGAGCATGAAAGGGCTATTACATTTTACCTGATAAAAGCATATAGAAATAAACAATGGCATAAATAAGTAACCAACTTGTCTGTGTCTCTTCTAAGTCCATAGAGTTAATATCTTAAATTTCAGGTTTTAAATAAACTTCGGATGACAACTCAGACTGAGGTTCAGGACAAAGAAAAGACCACTATAAAATCCCAAATAAACTTTTGTCAAGGAAAAAGTGCCCCTTAGTTCACAATCAAGGTATCAGAATGAAAATATAGAAAACAGGTCCTGAAGCAGAAATACATTCTTACCATTAATTCAAAAAGCCTGTAAGCCAAAACTCAAGACAAAAAAATAATAAAAATAGCCATTCTAGCAACTCTCTACAATAAAACAGCATAATTTGACCTAGCTAATGCTTCACACACACCATCTTTCATCACTGTTACATCCAAATTACTTCATTTAGAAGGATCATTCTGCAAGATTCTAACAAGAGGGTCATTGCATGATTGTCATTCCACCTCAGAAGGGAATAGTACTGCTTGGGACTTCAATCCGAAAGCAAACAAAATACTTATTTTAGTGGTCAGAGCTGTATAAGCCCATAGGAACAAGTGGAAAGCTAGTGCCTGCTGAACTTATGGTTTAGCAGGCACTAGCTAAGGCATATGTGAACTTCACATGTGACTAGTAAAATGGATAGACACAAAAACAGTCTGCTCTGTTGCAAAGCAAAGCAAATCTTTTACTCAGTCATGTAACTGCTTGCATTGCAGGGGCAAGAGAACAAAAGGGTAAGAAATGAGAAGAGCTTTTCAGGTAACAGAGAGCTCTCAAATGAATATGGCAGAGAGCTGCGGAAGCTAAACCACCCAGAAGCGAAGGGCAGAAGGGTGAAGGACTGAATCCTTCATTCCCATTTAAACATCAAAAAACCCAACCAACCAAAAAATGCAGAAATGGAACTTTAAGAAACTGAACTATCTTTAAGAAAATATATTTTTGGGGTGAAAGAAGATTAATATATTTCTACTACAGTTAATACCTCAGAAGAGTCCTTCAAATCCATTTGGAAAACAGCCTGTTTGGACATACTCCAAAACTTCTCTTATGATTTAAAAAAAAAATTCTTAGTTCAGTTCTACTTCTTAACTGAGTAGTAACAAGGAGCTGGAGGTCTAGCACAGAAAAATAAGCTTTTGAGCGTATAGATAGCACTTAATAGGACCTGAAGAAATGAAATATATACTTTTTTTTTACGGATTTATTAGATATCTCAAGAATATAGAGAGCCAGCTACAAAATCCTTGGAACGTGGGCACATGGAAATATGAAGAGAGAGTACTTTGCATCAAATTTTTCTCCTCCCATTGACTTAGAGTAGTATTACACAAGAAAATCCAAGATATATTAGAGCAAAAACCTTATTAAAGGGTTTGAGAAATTGATGAGAAAATTAAAGAAACCCCAGGCCTGAGGTATCTCCAACAGTAACTACACAACAAGTTCCATGGACTATAACATGGAGACATTTCTAATGCAATGTTCTAAGTATGTCTTAAAATATATTCTTTGCATTTTTTCTAGTCTGAACTTTATTTAACTCCTTGCATTTTTTCCTAATAGAGATTTACCTAATGAAGGCAGACAAAAATTAGCACAAATGAAAATAAACATTTAATTCAGTTAAATTTTGAAAAAAAATGTGCTGGTTTTGGCTGGGATAAAGTTTCTTAATAGTAGCTGGTATGGGGCTATGTTTTGAATTTGTGCTGAGAATAGTGTTGATAACACAGGGATGTGTTAGCTAGTGCTGAGCAGTGCTCACACAGAGTCAAGGCCTTTTCTGCTCCTCACTCCACCCCACCAGCGAGTGGGCTGGGGGAGAACAAGAAGCTTGGATGGGACACAGCTGGGACAGCTGACCCCAACTGACCAAAGGAATATCCCATACCATATAACATCACGCTCGGCGTATAAAGCTGGGGGAAGAAGAAGAAAGGGAGGGATGTTCTCAGTGCTGGTATTTGCCTTCCCAAGAAACAGTTACATGGGATGAAGCCCTGCTTTCTTTGGGATGGCTGAACACCTGCCTGCCAGTGGAAGTAGCAAAGGAATTCCTTGTTTTGCTTTACTTGCATGCACAGCTTTTGCTTTACTTGTTAAACCGTTTTTATCTCAACCCACGAGTTTTCTCACTTTTGCTCTTCTGATTCCCTCCCTCATCTCACCAGGGGGAAGTGCTTATTGCTGGCTGGGGTGGAACCACAACAAAAATGAAAACCAAGTTACATCACTTTCTATCACTGAACCTCTTTTTTTCTGCAACATAAAGAATCTGAATTTCTGGGAGGAAACCTGTGTTGTACATTGTAGATGTCACACAGAAAAATGATCACCAGTTTTGACAGCTTACATGCCTTGTGTATATCAGTAATTGATATCCATTTGAGGGCCTATTCTTTGGTTTCTAGAAAAATTTCTCTTACCTGGTGCTTTCTAATTAAATGTTTGAGAGTAAGAGCAACTTATCTTAATGTCACTCTACAGCTTAACACAGGAAAAAAAATACAACAGAAACTAAGGCCATAATCATATGTTCCTAAGAATGTCAAGAAATAAACAAAAAAGGGAATATATGGTCTTCGTGGGTAAAACGATCCCTCTGGAATTTTTTTCCACTGCAGTTTTGTGGTGCATATCTATAGAAAGGGAAACGCCAAAATGCAGACCTTGAGTTAGGGCCCAGGCACTTCATCTTCTCCCCTGTACAGTATAACATTTATGAATGAGTGAAAATTAAAGGAGCATTCACAGGCATTAATGTAAGAGGTAGATACCCTGTTGTTAGCAGCAATGTAAAATAAAATTTTAAAAAAACCTAGTTTACCACCAGTTCTACAGCCGACTAGTTAATGTCCTAAGGGAGGAGCAGAATTTTTCACATTTTCTTATTTTTCTTGCAACTTACTTTTCAAATTATAATGCAGTATAATGGAATTGCTAAAAATACAATTTTAAAATAAAAATACAAACCCCAACAAAAATTATCTTCTAACAATGACTTAAATGTAAGTTTAAAAAGAAGACTCACTTTTAAGGCGTGCAATTCCATTTTTCTTTTTTTTTAATTCTCATAGTACAGAGTGAAACAAATTAAATTTTATAAACATCCATCTGGGATTCAGGATGTTTGACTGCATTTTTACAACACACTGAAATGAAGAGTAGTTTACATTAGCAATTGGTACAGCTCTATGCCTGGAAGTTTATTATAGATTAATAGTAAATTAAGCACTCAATTTCCAGCAGCTACTGCTCTCAGCCTGTGGAGGCAGTGAGGAGAAAAAAAACTACAACAAATTACACAGGATGAATTTTTAGTAGCCTCAATATGTTTTTCGTGTCACTAGGAAACAGGATACCATGCAATAGACTGCCTGAAGGAAGAGAAGAGTTTATGTGGAAGGTGACCTTCTGAGAAAAGGTATTCTAGCCTCTGGCTGGGACGAGGAAAGGCTGTGACTGCTACAGAATTATATTAAAAGTAGCTTATAATTCACTTCTGAAAGAGTTGTCCTGGCAACTTTGCTTTGTATTGAGTCTTGTGCTACTGCTCTTATGCATTTGTACGCCTTTGATGTATTTTCTTGATTGGACTTTTCAGAAATCTAGTGCTGGGATGCTGAGTCTTTAATCCTACATCATAAGACAGATACCAAGCTACTTAATTCTACCCAAATGACTTTTGCTCCAGAACTGCAAAGGATCAAAGCACAGACAGCAGTTTTATCAATGTTTTCTTGGACTTCAGCAGAATGTAGGCACCAGAGAACCAATGCACTTACCCATGGGCTGAAATAGCTTGTCCTTGTCACGGAATTGGTGGTGGAACAAAAAACTCCGATCACAGTTTTGCATTCTAGCTAGTGAACTGTACCTCGTTATAGAATGACAGATCTTAATGATTCCTAGTTGCACGCATGGAAGAATCTTTGCAAGACGTGTCTTGCCAAATCATTGGATCAAGAGATTCATATTTTCCTCATATTGTGGCTGGCATACATACACGCTGCCTTGGTAATGTGTTTTAATACCTTGTTATTCCAGTTGAAAGCAAAGAGAAAAGATTAAAAACAACAACAGTCCCACTCCACCCCTCCTTAAATTCATTTAAAATGAGTGCCACACAGCAGACTAGATGTAAGGAGAATAAGGATGTCTCGAGGCATGTCTCATGGCATCAGTCCCCTTCAGGATGTGTATGACCTCTTGATTTGGATTCAGTACTTTAAGGAAGCAGCCCATCTTCAACATCTTAGTTATACTGTGCTCTCTCTTAGCTGCAACCTGACAAGGTAACAGCAAAAAAAGAAAAAGCTGACTTATTAAGCAGGTTTTACAGATATGTTAAAAAAATCCAAAAGGACAAAGGCAGGAAATGGAGTAGAAGTAACTGGTCAGACTTCATAGCAGGGGACGGTTACAATGGAGGAGTCCCTGTGGGGTCAGTACTGAAGCTCCTATATTCAACACACTCACAATACAAAATACGTAACTGTATGTAAACAGGTGCCTGCACTACCTGAAGAAACCACTGTGAACAACAAGAAAAATAATTTGAAATCTTAGTACACAGTATCACTTTTGCCATTTCTCATCTATCCTACTGGAAAGAGCAATAATAAGTGATGCTTAAATAGAATAATTCAGCTAATTCAGAAAATCTAAGCTGAGCACTAGTTAGCCTCCTAACTACTGACCTTCAGCTGCACTTCCTATACCATACTCAATCTGCCAGGAAATATAAGTATAGTGAGGATCTTCCATACTGCTTCAGCACATAAGCGGGAAGAAACATGAAGCAGGATACATTAACTATATATTCAACCAGTCATTGCCTTTCCCATGCCCTCTAGATACAACTACATGCACTTGAGGGCTTTTTCCTTCAAATCCATCTCCCCTGTGGCCCAGTCTGCTAAAGCCCCAGAGTTGCACATCCCCTCTCAGAGCTCGCAGATGCATAGGCATTCCGTGATCTGTGCTTCATGTTTATGATTCACTGTGGTGCCACCATTTCTGGCTCTTATCCTTTACCCTGTTAGACTTTAAAGTTGGCCAATGCACCTCCAGGCAGGTATACAAATAGGTACAGTGTCCCAGTGCCTTATTCAATCTACTTAAGTGTGGAACGCATAATCTGCAGATGTACACTTTGGTGATATTTTTAAGTAGTTGTGTTGCAATACTTTGCAATACCATCTTTGAGACGATATGGTATTTGACGCAGATTAACTATATGTAAAAAACTAGTAGTACAGAATATAAGCTAAAATATTGCATTGCTTGGAAATAATAGTATTGTAAAAATATCTAGAAAAAAGTATTTTTTGTTTGTATACTCACACATACAATGAGACAATACCTATTTATCTTCCAGGTAAGCCACAACAGAAAGAAAATCTAAATTTCATAGAATCATGGAATCATGGAATCATAGAATCATAGAATGGTTTGGGTTGGAAGGGACCTTACAGATCATCAAGTTCCAACCCCTCTGTCATGGGCAGGGACACCCTCCACTAGACCAGGTTGCTCAAAGCCTCATCCAGCCTGACCTTGAACACCTCCAGGGATGGGGCATCCACAACCTCCCTGGGCAACCTGTTCCAGTGTCTCACCACCCACATTTCTTCCTAATGTCTAGTCTAAATTTACCCTCTTTTAGCTTATACCCGTTACCCCTTGTCCTCTCACTACACTCCCTGATAAAGAGTGCCTCCCCATCTCTCCTGTAGGCCCCCTTCAGGTACTGGAAGGCTGCTATTAAGTCTCCTCGGAGCCTTCTCTTCTCCAGGCTGAACAACCCCAACTCTTTCAGCCTGTCCTCATAGGGAGGTAACCTGTCCTCATAGGGGAGGTTAATTTCCTCAAACCTAAATTTGCTCACTTTGATCAGCAGCAATACAGCTAAAATCACATATTTAAATACATTTATTTAAATAAATGTTCTTATGTTGAAGTAAGCAGTCAACATAAAAGCCCTGAAAATTCTAGATATTCTATTTTCTGTCATTACATAGTATTTTCCTTCTCTCTTTACTGATCAACTCTTCCTGCTAAGATAGAAGATAAATTATCATTCACAGTCTTCGGAAAAAAATAAAAGTGGGGCAGCACATAGGAAATTGCCCATTTACAGTGTCAAGATGAATATTTTGGAGAATTCTTTCACTTTTTTGAGGGTAGTTTTCTCCCTGATGATGCTATATGACTTGACTGATAACAACATTTTAGCAGAGCAGTCGTGAAAGAACTGGCCTTATTCCTACAATGTCTCAGAAGGATGACATTTCAATTACTGACACAGTATGATACTGTACAGACAACAGGTAAGTAATTTAATAGACCAGTCCAGAACTTCCTGTAAGCAACACATACAATGCAATTAGTTTCTTACAACAGATTACAGTGGCTATTTGAGGAGCTTCAAGCGCTTCATCTGGTAAATCTTCACAGGGGCAAGAATGTCCTGCTGTTTCCATTCACATCTGTCACTCAGCATTAAAGTTTCAGAGCACCGTGAACATGGACACTGGGTATGTCGCAGCACTCGGTTTCACCTCTGTGCAGCAAGATGGAAAGGGTCTGAATCGTGATGAAATTCCCAAAACCAGCAGTCAGGGTAACAGATGTGTCAAACTGAATGGTAGCAATGCATGTCTGCCACTGCTAGCATTTCGGGCCTCCCCGACCTGGATCTTAGTTATTGCTGTAACTCTGTGAACACAAAAAACATTTTGTTTTTGAAGGAATACATATTTCTACACTGTATTTTAGAAAAATCATTATTATGACAATTTTGCCTTAACTCTCAGCACTCTCAGAGCTGTAAGATTGAACACATGACACCATGCTGTTCCCTAAATATTTCTCTTGGTCCAAACTCTTAGTTGGTACAGATTTGCCAACAGCTTTATACCACAGATGAATCTGGTACACAGTAACATAGATGTATCTGTGCATATGCACACATTTTTATATACTAGTATCACTCCTACTGGCTCTTCTTTTTTCCTTCATCTTCTTTCCTCACCCTTGGTCTCCTGGGTACGTGCCACTGCTTTACTTCAGGTAGGTTTTTCTCAGTCTTATTTTCTATTTTCCCTTCTCTTTAGCATTAATTTACATCTAATTTTCTTTGTTTGACTGCATTTTAAAAAGTTATTAGCTGACTGAAGAAATTAAAAACCTTCCTGCCTTTTCACGGCTCCTGAGGAGCTGTGCACACAGGCTACTCAGGCAAGTTAAATATTAATTAATCAGCAAGGTGGAATGGCTAAAATTCATTCAGTCTCTGTTGAGACCTTCTCATTCAGAATTAAAATAGACTGTGTTCGGTTTAATTTCCTTAAGAAATTCATTATGTTAAATTAAAGTAAGGTCACTTCAGTTCTGATTCTTCTGAAATGTTGCAGCTTTACTTCATTTGAATGAAATCTACAGATGAGGACAATTCCTTAGATTTCTCTTATGTTGCTACTCAGTTCCTGAACTGATAATGGAAGAAGTTTACAAAAGAAGTCTTAGGGTGCAGTACAGCAATTCAAGAGCAGCTTATCACTGGTGGTTAATATTCGTTTGCACACAAAAAGATGATACTTTGGGGTAACTGACTATATAAATATAATCATTAGACTCACATTTACAGTAATTAAGTAATTTCATATGTATTTTCTATATAAAGTTCTAAGTTTTTAATGTCACAGATGCCAGAGGCATCATTGCTAGTGAATTAGACTGTTGGAGTACAGATCATACCTCACACAAGAGATGCTTGAGTATGAGCGCATTTAAAACTTGTACGTGAACACAAAAGAAGTCTATTTAAAATCTGTTTGTCTAAAAATGTGCAATTTTAGATTTCGAATGTAGACTGTAAGTAAAAATCATAACTCTTCCATAACCCAGGAAAATCTACATCATCCACATTAGCACTTACTAGATGTACTCTAATTGATTAAAAATGAACTTGACTTTTTTTTGCTCCAAGCTGGATGCACTTGAGCACATCTGTCAGTAGCACGTTTGACCAGCTCTCTCAAGTGCTGCAGAAAATCAGAGTCCCCACCTCACGTCATGTCCTTGTCCCAAGGGACTCAGCTGAGGAGAAAATCTGATCTAGGATTTTTAAGGAATTCTTCTGCAATGTAACAAAATGTAGCCGTTAGACTGAAGAATCCATGGGTGAACTTTTGAGGAGTAAATGATTTAAAGCCTAATTCATATTTACAGAGTTGACCAAGGACTCTATGTTCTGCTGCCCTGTAGAAATTTTACCACCAATCAAATGTAAATTATCAGCTACCACTTATTTTTCCTGAAATTAATTGAAGGTTACTATGGCTGTATGCAGAAAGGCCTGCACATGACAAATGCTATATGCTGTTTGATTTTAATCACATGCCTCATTTAAGTGATTTAAAGAACAACAAATCTGCCAATAAAAGCAGCCTAATAGAGACACAAAATTTAGTACCTCATCTGACATTTATTCAACTATTTAAATTAATGAAGTATTGGTGCTGATAAGAACAGATTTTTTTCCCTGTCCTAGGCACTTTTAATTTATACATAAATTTAGTTACATTACCTAGATAGGCACTCTATAGAGTACAAAAGGGAAATCAAATTGCCACCAGTTTTAAAAGCTATAGAGCCTATTTGACACCCCCCCCATAATACTGTATATGCTTATTTTCAGATGATGTATTCTGAGAACATAGTAATGACAAAACTTAATCTGTAAAATTATGGTATCATTATTTGAAATAGAACTTCAAATGAAGAATTAATGACACCTTAAATACTGAAGAGTATTAACAGGAACACAAGGTCCCCAAAAACACCTACTGCCAGCTTTAAAATATGTTTGGAAAATATATCCTTCCTTAACTTCTTGCAGATTTTTGGTGGAATGATCTCTATATACACATAGTTGCACCATGCTACAGACTTCAGTTAAAAATACAAAGAGGTAATTTTGTCACTCAAAAAACAGAATCTAAAGGTAATATCTCAGTCAATGTTTAGAGAACCAACTGATCTAATTTTTTTGCAGTGGAAAGTGCAGGAGTTCAGTTGTAGATAGTTGTTCGTTTGTTTTGTTTGGTTGTTTTTTTAAATTATCTCAAAGTAAGTATTTCAATTTTTGAAATGAAAGTGAAACAAAGTGAATTGTGTTGCCTTCCCTGACAGGCTGTCATTATGAAGTGATTAGGTAAACTGAGAGTTCGGTGTAACACAAAGTGTGTCACTCTGTTTAGTCAACATCTAAACAAATAGAGAGACACATGAAAATCTGCAAGTACAATTTAAAGGAATTGGGTTATACACAGAAACTATAAATACCAAAACTACATATAGTCTGAAAACACTTTATAGCAAGCAAAGGCCACAACACCATACTGGGAAAGAGAATAGTGGTGTATGATGACTGGTGTCACTACATTATTGCACATAAACAGGTGACTGCCAGTGGAATAGGGCATAAGGTTGGCTTTTACCATAGCCAAAACGCAATGCTAAGTTTTACGAGTTCTATCATTTCTACAGAGCCAGTCACACAGAATAATCAGTTAAAGACTGAAGAGCTGTTAGCACATAGTTCAGTGCCCACATATTTCCAAGGCAGCATATTACTGCCATTTTCCAGATTGTCCACTTACTTTATATCCAAACATGGCTTTGAATTGACCATTGTCTATCTCTTATGTTCTTACAGAATTCAAAAATTAAACTACCAAATGGGGATAATACTTTTTTGTCAGTGCAGGTTCCCATTCAAGATAGCCCTTGCAGACTGTTAGATATGGACATGTGGTTATCCCAATTTGGAAGAGACTGTAATTCTTGAAGCAGATCCAAAAATACAGGGGCTTTCATCATGTTTTTTAATACCTTCATATGAATGATAATCTGTTAACATTGCTACCGATGAGTCTATTCTTCCCTAGTTATCGCTGCTTTAGCTGTTACATACTCATCTTTTCTCCCATCAGTAAATTTCTAATCCCTTTTCAGGAAATTAAAGAGTACGATTGTTTGATTGTTTGAGTGGGTAGGAAAGTATTTAGACTTAAGGCTACTCTTGTGGATTTGCATTAGGTTCATAGCAAGAGCTCTGTTGTCATAGTCTATTAACATGTTTAAAGACCTAATGCAAATCCCACAAGACTAGCCTTAAGTCTAAATACTTTTCTGGAGAAAAAAAATCTGTATGTATCTATCAGGTCCTACAACTTATTCTAAGGCTATTCCATATGTGAAACCTAACAAATCCAAGATATTTAAAAAGCACATGCAATGATTCATGTAATTAGACTATAATAAACACTGTCTGAAAAAAATGTTTCAGTTGACATCATGTTTGGTTTGTAATTCCATTTAAACTACCCATTTTAAACTTCTGGTGATTGGAGGAAGGGGCTCAGGAACAATGATTTAGTTGAGAACACTTTTTAGGAAGAGGCAGGGGTTACAACTGTAAGACTGCGATACTCTGCCATTCTTTGAAGCAGTAATATTATCCTAATTGCAGAGAAGTTTATTTCAATATAAAAACATAAGAACGATTGTACTGGTTCAGACTAAGGATCCATCTAGCACAATATCCTGTCTTCAGCAGCAGCTGTTAGTGTATGCCCAGAGAAGAGAAGAGGCAGGACAAGCATATTGAGTACCTTCCTCTAACATTTTCCTAGTCACAGACTATTTTAAACTCAGGAAATTTCTTACGCTTACTACAATTAATCTAGTTAGTGACACCCAACAGACTTGTCTTCCAAATACTTGTCCAGCTTGTCCCTCTGAAGTCACAAAGAACTTTTTTGCACTTAAACACTATTTACTAAGGAGTTTCACAGGTTTATCAGCCCCAGGATTTCATTCCTGACTAGTAACGTAAAATTCACCACCCACCTTGTTTAGACATAAAGCTCATTTTACCAAGCATGCACCACTTCACTTTAATCTACATTGAACTTTATCTGCCATTTTACTGTCTTTGAGAATCATTGCACAAAACCTGTCTATGATAAAAGTCCCTATAAAACAAACAAAAGCTCAACAACCAAGAAACAGTCTGTGTACTCTAAAGTAGTATTTCATTCAGTTTCATTCAACTTGCTACTCTAAGCATACTCTACTCTTTATCACTTCTATACTCCAAGTTACTCTGTACAATGGTTGAAGAAAAGTACACACACAGTTAAGAACTGCCTTATATCACATAAGGCTGAGATAGTCTTACTGCTGCCATTTCCTAACATAATTTGGAAACTTTCTAAGAGTTCCTTTAAGAGCATTTTTAAACATAATGTCAAGTACTTTGACTGAAGTTTTAATTTTCTCTTTATAAATTACGTCAGTAGCTTGCATTTTTACAAGAAAGTTACAGAATGTAGGGCTTCCAAAGGAGATCATTAAGGATGGCTATGAGATGCTTTTCAATGTGTCATTTGCAATAGAAGCTGAACTGTATCTTTCATTATAATTAAGATTCAGATTTGGAATGAGAGAATAAAAACTCAAACAATCTTTTCAAACGAAATGGTATGCAGCATGGTAACTTTGTCCTTTTCCCATTAACATACCACAAGAAATCTTAAGACTTCAAAGACGACTCTTTTGGAAGGATCTGCAAAAAAACCTTTTTGAAATACGTTACATGATAGAGTTAACGTGTTTAAAATATGAGATGTTTAAGCAAAACGTTTAACATTCAGGAGAATATGTTTAAAGATCACGGTATTGCCTTCAGATACCTTATTTCAAGATATCCTTCTACCCACACAAATTTTTCACTACTACTTCAGGCTTCTGTGATGTTCAGTCAATCTGCCATATGCAGGATTATAAAATTCAAAGTTGAAACATTCTGCACAACACTGAGTTTTGCAGCTACTGCTTAAAGGCCGAGAGAGGCATGCAAATTGGGGGAAGCAAAGGCTTCTATCTAGACCCTTTTCTGAAGAGGGGAAAATTTATAATTTGTGAGTGATTAGCAGTGGCTTAATGTATTTACTAATTAATTACATAAAATCTGAACGATCTACAAAACCACTGAAGTTCATGGTAGGTCTGCAGCTGCAGCGTGTGAGAGGTTATGTATCCAGATTGATTCTGGGGGAGAACAAAATAAGTATTTATTATCTGTTCCATCCTGAAACAGAATATAGCATAAATCCACTATGTTATGGCATTCTCAGCAGTTCCCAGAATTTATTTTAAGCTAACTGCTGATAAATTCAATACAGTTTGGCCTTTTGTCTCAGAGTACTGCCTATAGTACAGTCTACCTCTAAACAAAAAGCCTGTAGGAGAGTCCTATTTCTTTAGGATAACATTTTTAAAAAGTGTTTTCAAAAGCAGGTACTTAACCATGCAACAAACCAAAAATCCTAGCAACATCATAAGAGAAATCCAGCAATATTCAACTAATATATTTGACAAGAGGACTCCAAAAAAAAGATAAATTTAAATTGGGGGAGGGGTTGTTTGGTAGGGGTTTTTTAAGGTATTTTTTCTTTCAGAGTCTGGTATTTTACATTTAGGCATCTCAGTCAACTAGAAGCATGAAACCTACTGAAAATCCAGCCTTGTAACATTTCTGCTTTCACCAGGTCTTTCCACAAGTGATTACTGTCTGAGGTAGACTAACACCAAGACTGCATCAGCAAAAGTTAGCAACGCTAATCAGGAAATTGAGAAAGCGTAAAGCACAATGGAGAACATCTGATGAAATCTTAGTTTCTTTGAAATCTGTGAGGCTTATCTCCCTCAGCAGGACATGACAAAAATTTCACACTAGCACATTAGAACTTGTGCAATTACATATAGAGAGAGAACATTGTACCTCTGTATATGAAAAACATCCAGAAGTTCAGACTACCTCAGACAACAGACAGAGAAGCAGATCTTAAATCTGGAATTCTTCTCCATTAAAAAATAAAATAGAAAAAGACTAATCAGGTTGATGAACAATACTGATTTGGTATCAGAAGAAGAAATATTTCAGCAACACAAACAAAAAAATAGCATTTAGAAACATATGGAACCCAAATTTTCCCATGAATATTGACATTTTAGCTTTTTCATGACATCTTCAAGCTACAAGCTCCTTTTCAAATACTTTTATTTTAGATCATATTTGCACAAAAATGGGAACATCGTTTTCATCATGTTGTCTCATGTTGTTTAGGATTGTTTTGATACTTTGGTTTATTGTTTAATTTATTCTACTTCTCATTTTATTTTACATGTATTTTGAATAGAAGCTAGTGGAACATTATTAACTTGCATTTAAAAATAGTAAGTCATCTTCCTGGTTGTTAAGGTTCTCTATTAACCCCACAATAACAAAGCAGCCTTGAATAAAGCTGTCAAATTACTATTCTTCCTCTATTTATAGATTTTGTCCAACAGTCATCTGTAACTGCTACTTCATCTCTGGCTAGAGATGAGCATCATTGTTGGATGTTTAATGATGAGCAAAGTCTATTCATTATAGTTTGGCTGTATATTTCAGAATTTCATCCTGTAACATCAAAGCAGAGAACTGAAGACGGTAGAAATTCTATGGTTATGTTAAAACTGATGAGGAAAAAATTAAAATGGCATCAGGGAGCCAGTGCTGAGAACTCATTACAGTTTCTTCACTGTACTTGCTTCATTACACACTGTAGGGTAATTAAGCAGCACGATTTTTTATAGATATATGCAGAGTAAACAGTGCTGTAAATTCTCTCAGGAGTCCACCCTCTACTATTTCTCAAAAAAAAAATCCTCTTTGTGCTACAGGAAAATATTTATGAATAATTCCTTCAGTGGACATACATCAGTGCATCACTATTTGAAAACCGTTTCATTATAAGATCAGTGAAAAGAAATGCAGAAGCATTTTTAGGGGGTTCATATAACACAGTCTTGCACAAGAGATATTCCTCTTCTTAAATAGGACAAAGCAAAACCTTTTTTCTCTTTTACCCTGTTCAAAACAGTTTGAAGTGCCAGGAAAAAAAACAGGGAACTCCACTGGCATCTTTCTGTCCACTGCTGCTTTTTAACAAGAATTTATAAATACATTGAGAGAACATAGCCAGAGTTATTCAGTTGGTAGGATACTCCTGAGCGCTGAAGTTATTCTCTATCAAAAGACTCCTGACATGCCACAGTGTGCCCCAAACTCACAGCAAAGTATGCCTGCAGTGAACAGCACTGTGACTGCGCCATTGGGAGAGCAAGGCAAGAGCACAGTTAAAACACCTGCTGAATAGGCCTTCTTTTCCCACTTAATCAAATTCACTCTAGAGCAGAGACAGCTTTGCAGTTTTAGCGCACAAATCACATCACGAAATTACACAAGAATCGAGAAGAGAGGAGCACAGCATGTCTCCTGCTTAGGAAGGGGCCCTTGACAGCTCAGCATGGGCCAGTATGGGATGTTTGGAAATGGCTGAACAAACAAGCAGTGCTCATGCCCATGGTGCTCCGGCAACAAGCAGGACGCCCTGAACCAGTACAGTGGTAAAGCCCTTGGTCACTGGGTCTGCACGTTTTCATCACAAGGTTTGGAAAAAAAGGGAACCATGCAGAAGTCCAAGCGTAAAAGTGCAATGCACAGAGGGCTGAAAGACATGGGTTTCCATATGGCTCAGATTATCATAATTACTCACTGGGATAAATTCAGCATTCTACTGCACACACGACTTTAAACTTAAAAAAAAAATACTCAAAGATACCTGACAAGCAATCAATCCTTAAATGCATCTAATGCTTGTATTAGAAAAGGGCAGATGTAACATCCAGATAGAAACTGCCGAAAGTTCATCTTCAAATGTTGTATACTAGTTACTCGGTATTTGTTGACTTGCCATCTCCTTTGCTTGGGAGATACAGATTTAAGAGTACTGACAGAAGGCTTGATTTTCTCAGCTGATTTCAGGAGTGTCTTAGAGTTGGTGCATGGGCATCCATGGAACAGTTCTGGGAAACATCATATTCACTTGCAAGGGATCCAGGGGCCATAATCTAACCAATAGTTTCTGGTGCTTCTGGTTTGTGAGAATCTATTGCTAGTACCTCAGAAGGCAAAGATTTCAATAACACCTCCACCTTTAAAAAAGATAAAAAGCTTTGATTTTTTACTACCTAATAGTATTGCCTCTCTGTGGGTTAACAGATTACAAACATCTATCATTATTTGTAGGCCTCGTTTCAAAGTGCTTCAACATAAGCTCCACAGCGTTGCTGAGGGAGATCCAACTGCACAACTCCCTCTAAAGACCACTTTGCTTATGTAAAGACAAAAAAAGTTTTTTTCCACTTCTTTACTTTGTACAGTTGGATACAGTACAGCAATATAGTTCTTGCACTTCTGTTTCTTTTGTAAGGGCAACTGGGAATTATTTATTCCTTTTCATGCTTTCTCATGAATAGCTGCAGTTCTGACATAATTTCCTTTAATCTTCACTTTCAGAAAAAAACAAAAATACTCCTGTGACTCAGAGGTACCCTTAACAAGCGAGTGTAGATTCTCATTTATTTATTTTGCCATGTATTAAGCAAATAAGTCTAAGTGGAGCACAAATTATCTTAGGTCTTTCAGAAGGTTACACCAATACAATTAAACATGAAATCAAAACTGAACCTGAATTTAACAACTTTGTTTTATTCATATTTTTTCCTTTTCTATTAAACCTTTATTCTATTACAAAAATCCATTAACCAAGTTTGTTTTTGATTTAATTGTCAGTCTTGCAGTTTACCTGAAGAAGGTTCCAGAGGCCAAAGCCCTAGTGATGAAAAATGTTTGCTTGCTAGAAATCACACCTAAGTAGAAAGGCACAAAGAAGTTTGATTTGATAATACTTTTCAGTTCATCATATCACATTCAGTAAAACTGTGTCAGGAAGCACTAAAAAACCCCAACATTCCTTTCTTTACAAGCACAATTCCTAAAGTCTCTAAAGGAAATAATTTTGGGGATAGATGGTAAGAGGGCCATGTGGATCTGTTTTTCCACATTATATCACACCAAACATCTCAGCAAAAGCACAGCTCTCTTCCCTGAGGACATGAAGCTCCCTTTCAAGATCAGAAATTCAAAGGAGCTAGAGCACTGGGGCTTTTAAATGACTCGGCCAACCTAACTGTCAGACACTGCTGGCCCAAAAGGTGTTTGATCAACCTATTCATTTGTGTCAAAACTGCCCAGCCCACCTTCAGCGCAGCACGGCGAAGCAGCACAGTAGCAGCAGCCGCATTCCCACACTTGCCTGGCTGGGACCTGGAGCAGGGCAGAGTTTGACAAAGGAGCAGCTCGGGGGCTCTTAGCAGCAACTTGTGTCAGAGACAAGCAGATGCCTGGGGACTAACTGCAGCAGACCTCTGATTTATATCCTCCACTGCTTGTCTGCCAGCACCTCCAAGTTCATCTGAACTTACTTAATTAAGCAGCATGTATTAGAATTGGCAGCATGTATGGAGAGTACCTGCTGTGCTGTTTAATATGCTGTTACATGAATATTGCCAACTATTAAAAAAGCACTTTTTACAGATTCCTCTTACAAGTTCATAAGAACATTCTTTCATTTAGGAAACTGGAAGCAAAGTGTCTTCTGAATATTCATATTAAGTAATCTGTTAACAGTAATTACAGAACTTTGGCTTAACTGCATAGTTTTTGGGACTTATCACAAACAAAAATTGACCAGCCAAAACAACATGGAGAAAAAACACACTACTGGAAAATCGTAGTAGTAAAATTAATGAGTCAGGAATATTTCCCTCATTGTTATTCAACGTCAAGGTCTGAAGAGACCATTTTAGAGTCAATATGGCAGCTGTTGCCTACACCTATTTAAACCATCCAGATTTTCTGTATCATTGATTAATAAAGCTATGAAGGAGAAGTGACTACATAGAGAAAGGTACACTACATTCATTTCAGGATCAGTTTTATTAAAGAAGCAGTTTTCTTTTGCATTGAAAGTAAAATACTTTTTCATCTCTAGTAATTCTTCGTAAAACTGGGAAAATCATTTAAGCAATTGTTGGAATAATTTCATATTTAAGATGACTGTGTAGAGACTAAACATAAAGAGCTTTCAAGTTTTGTGCTTTGACTCTGAGGGAAAAATGAGGAAAAATTCAGCATAATTAAATATCAGAATCAAGAGCTAATTAGTCTCTATATTCTTTCACATAAGCTCTCAACTGTAAAGAAAAAAGTTATTTTGGAACATTTACTTACTGTCACTAACTGGACTATTACATTCTTGCAAGATATTTCAATAAACCTCTAGGTTTTTAAGTACCAATTTTTAAACTTTTCACAGCTTAACTGAAAAAAAAAAAGGTTGATAATGGGACAACCCTGATTATGTGCTTGGTAAGGCTATGAGTTTCAGATTCACAGCCTAGAAGCCAGATCCCGTCTTCTACTAAATTCTGCAGAAAGCATCACTCCAAGAGTAAAAATACCAGTGTAGTACTCTGATTTTTCTGAATCATTCCATCAATGCATCCACAACATGCACACCTAAAATTGAAGGCTTGAGGTGAAACTTTTTATTATCATAACCACCGAATCCATATGAGACATTGGAACCTAGAATGAAGTTTAAAAACTATATCATTAATTTGTTGTTGTTGTATTATGTGGTAGGAAACGGAACGTGCCTAATGGGACATTCAGTCTCCGAATCTCCCTCTCTTGCTGAACTGGGTTATGAAATGAGGCACCTCCTTCAGAGCGATTCAATCTATCCATGACAGAAAACCAACACAAACCATTCATGATCTTCATGTGGTTAGAACCTATTCTGACATGCTCTCTGCTGAAGATTATCATCATCACACCACTTCTTGGTATACTTATTCTTAGGATAGTCACAGATCTCTTTATCAAGTGATCTTTATGGAGTGCTTTCTGGTCTGCTTTCTCCCAAGTGAACTCCCTAATCATCAGAAAAGAGTTAGGCTCCCTGTGACTACTTCTTTGTGGTCTTTAGATATTTATATGCCTGGCTGTATGACAGATTAAATGAAGTGCACTCATCCATATAATCAGATTTTGGAAGTATGGACATTCTCCTTGGACATGGAGGAGACATCTTCAGTCCTCTTCAGGCTGAACAGAGTCAGCAACAGATCTTCTCCTTCCCTGGCATACAGTCTAACCTATAGGTTTTTATATACCCCAAAGTTCCAGAGTATTCTTCTAACACATCTCTGTGGCAATGAAGTCAGCGGCCTTGGAGAGCATGCATAATAGGACTGTCTCAAAAATAGACTTCAGGAACTGGCAGGAGGGTAAACTGCAACAGTCACAGGAGTACTGTTGAAGCCCCTGGATACCTCTGCACTAGTGTCTCCCACACCCGAAGGGGAAAAGAGGGGTATATACCCAGAGGGTGTCTTCTTCTTAGCAGTAGGCTAGAAAATTTCTGTGTGCAAACAGGCAAAATTTAAGACTAAAAATTACCTTCCAGTAATCTGGTTTCTCAAAGAGAGTGCCATTTTCAAATAGATTATCTTTTCTTGGAACTAAAAAAATCTCAAACCCATTTTACACCATTGGGGTCAATCTCTACATTAAAAAAAAAAAGAAGTCCATAATTTAATCTACAAAAGCCTAGAAGAATGAGATCACATCAGTTTGTTCATACAATTCCATAGCCCGAGCTGTTCTCCTCTTCCTTCTTTCTTTGTGAACACAAACGCTAACTTGGAATTTGAATCTGTCCTAGAAAACATAGCCTCCTTTATGACATTTAATATGTCATTTCATGCATTTAATGTGAACATGCCTGAAAAGGATATACTTGTGAAAATTTATCCCTGAAGTCAGTGACATTTTGTTTCTATCATCTCTTTAATCCCCGTACTTTATCAGTTGTGACAGTTATGAAAAATTTCCTAGCCACTGCCCTGAAATTGTTTCCTCCATTTTAAAATAACTTGCAATCAATTTCTTGATCTCACAATGATTTCTATTTATAATCTATAAATTCATGTTGCATCTGAAAACTGAAACATTCTCTTCAACAGCAGTGCCAAGTTCTTTACAATGATGTTTCAAAGACCGGGCCCTTCCAACACACCTTGAGAGGCAGCCAGGAATGAAGCGGGAATTGGCATGATATTTGAAAAATGCTGTCTTCAAGTATTTGAGGAAGTCTGTTTCAGTTGTGGAAACACATCAACTTAACATATAGCAGAAATTATGGAAATGAAAAACTCTGTTTAAAAGACTGTCTTTTCAGTACATTTAACCACATTTTGCTGTCAATCATAGTGACTTGCTGTGAAAAAAATGGAAGAGATCTGGATGCATTCAGGCAGAGTTTGCCACGTAAAACCCTTTGTCGAGATTTATGCAGCATTTACCTTCAAGCAAGGGAGTAGTTTTATTAAGTGGTTACACCTAAACTGATTATTAAGCACAAGTCCATGTTTATCTACTCTCACAGACAGCTACAAGATAAAAATTATCTTAAATACTGAGATTCACCACAGAACAGGTCCATAATGCTGTAAATAGCTGTGAAACACAAGCAGTAAAACCAGTTACTTCGCAGGTGGGCCTTCAGCCAGTAAACCAAGTCTCCCTCCTAGCTCACTTTCTCTTGTTTTCCAATCAGTATAATCAAAGCGACTGCGGTAGAGCTTGTACCAGTCTATATTGACAGAGACATGTTCAATATGCCTACCCATACAGAAAAGATCAATGGATTAGATTCAGTGCATGTGCTTTCAACCAAGAAGTTTTAACTTACAATCAACTATAATTTAAACAATTAAGAACACTTGAAAGAGAAAACAGGGGCCAGATTGTATCAACAAGGAAGTTAAACTGTGTTCACCATTGTGCTCCTTAGTAAACATCTGCTCACTCAAGTGAGCATATTTTAAAAATGTAGATTGCCTGCTTGTAAAAAGCTAAATAAGCACTTTTTTGTTTCTGATAGCTATCCTACATTTTTTGAATGCTTACGAATAGAAAGTTATACTTTAATTTATTAAAAATATTGCTGCTTCTAACACTGGGCTATGCAAGAACAAACAGTGTAGCTTTACCTGTCCTCACAGTCCAATTATTATCACATTATATTGATCTTGTTTGTTACATCATTGAACACAATGAAGTCTATTAACTTAATAATAGTAGTAAGATACTGTTGCCTGTAGAAAAAAAAACAAACAACAAAAACTGAAGGTTTTCTAGGAAGTGTCTCAGTTCTGAAGAGTTTGAACAAGTGGGGTTTTCTTGCTTACTTGTTTCCTTTAAGGAAACGTGTTTCATCCCACTCTGCTTGGCTTCCCAGTAATCTAGTGTTGAAAATGTGCTTCTTAATTATAAATGAAAGAACTTCTTTTAGTAGTAATGTAAGAATCAGTATCCACAACAATGCTTGAAAATGCATTTGAATTGTGAGCTTAGAAAGCCTGCAGTATAAGCATCAGTCTGGAAAATAACATAGTGTGCATCATTTGACAGATAGGAAAGGAAAAGCTTGGATGACTTTATGAAACAGGAGCATCGACCTTCAATTCTAACACAGCTTTCTTCTTGCATCCTATATTATTTAATTTTAATAGCAACCCACAGGAGTTAGAAGCCACTATTTTCAGAGAAATCTGAATTTATACAATTCGCAAAAGTGAAAACATAACAGACTAGAAATAGCACAGAAAATATTGTCAGGGAAGTTCTATGTTACCAGACACGCAAAGTTACTAAAAAGTTCTATCAGATTTCCACAAGTTACAAGCATCCAGTAAAGTACTGGTTACCAATGTTTATGCCATGATCTTCATAGCATTATAACAAATCTGATAAATTGCATGCATCACCACTTCAAATTATTACTGAAGAGTCAACTTGGCTCTCAAGTCTTCCCATCAGTGCCTAAACTGGAAAAAAAACAAACAAAAAACACAAAACAAAAAACAACAGAAACTTTTTAAATACTTGTAGTAAAATTAATATCTTTTAATTCTCATTAATCATGTTAGTACAACTGGTTATTATCTGCTGATTCTGCTGATGCTGGGCTTGCACCTCTGCTTCATGATTTAAAAACACAATTGTATTTTATAAAGACAGAATGGCATCATGTAAGCTATCATACTTGTCAGGCATTGGGAATAGCCATAGAAAATGCTGAATTGTGAAAAAAATATATATATTCCAAAGTACAAAGAAGAAAACTATACTGTTTGTTCAGTCTACCTCAGAAAACTTATCTGGTACTGTACAATTTGTCCAAGGTTATAGAAAAAAATTACCTAAATAAAGTTGACAGCCATTTATGTTTCAATTTTTTTAAGGTCAGAAAGCACAATTGCTATTGAAAGTTTACAGCAAGATACTGTAACATCCTAATGACGGTTTGCAGTCGATTTCCTTCTTAAGATAAGAAAAAACAAGCCTTTGAGGAAAAGATTGTAGTCCGCTTGTCAAAGTCAACCAGCTCAAGAAACAGTGTAAATAAAAAGCATGAGATTCATCCTTTATGGCTGAATACTCTGCATTACCTTGAACGTACACAGGTGGACAGGTGAAAGCACGTACGCTCACATTCCAGTTTGGATTCCAGTGTGCAAATGCTCAGAGAATGTTACACTGTCTAAACACTGCAACATAAAACTACATTTATTATGCTCAGCCACAAGAGTTAACAGACTTCTTTTTTACTATTATTTACAAGATGAAAGGAATTATAATACCGAACAATGTCGTCACTGCATTAACCTGAGGCAGTTTCCTTGTCATCATGCTGCACAGCTCGACTACAAAGAAAAGCACTCATTACCTGTGTGAAGAGACCCTGTGATCAGCCTGAGAAGGTACTGGGCAAATTTCAGTATTTCACGCTTACACCGCTTCCTACAGCCGCTCATCTTAAGCAACCGGGTATTCCTCCGAGGAGAGCCAGGGGACCTCGCCAACAGAGAGAACAGCTGCTGCCAGCAAACTTCTGGGGGCAGTTCGCAGCCTCGCAACTCCCGCCGCTCTGTCCCGCTGCCCGCACAAGCCGCCCCGCAGGCAGCGCGCGGCCGCCGCCGCAGCACGGCGCAGCCCCCGCCACCGTCGCCCCCGCGCCGGCCGGACCCGCCGGCACGCGCTGCCCGCGCGCCGCTCCGCGGGCGCGCAGCTCGGCGGGCGGGGCGGAGGGAGGGGGCGGGGCCGGCTGCTCGCCTCGCGCAGGCACAAAGCGCCGCGCGGGAGGGGGGGGGTCCGTCCTCCCGCGGGAATCAGAGGAGCCCCATCATTCCGCAGCAGCCCCCGAGCCGGGCGGTCGCGGCACGGCTCAAGGTCAGGGCAGGGAGCGCCTCGCCCGCAGCGCGCCTGCAGGGATGTGCCCGGCGCTGAGCCGGAGGATGGCTCTGCGCCGCGGGACCTGGAGCCTGGTGAAGGTCCTGGAGAGCCCAAGCCGCTGCACAGCTGCGCGGAGGGAATAAAGGAACAGGACCCTCTGTGCGGCGAGCTCCCCCCGCGCTCCCGCTCACTGACCTGCGACAGGTGGGGAGCTGGCTTCAGCAGCCGTTAACGTTTGGGGTTAGGATCGCTCCAAGAAAGTCCCTTTAAGAAGCTACATGCATTCCTTGGTATTCCCTTATAGACTCACTGTTTTCCATATTGCATGAGAAGTGTTTCCTATTAATAAAAGTGATCTGCTGAAGTCTTTATTCAGAAGACCAAAGAACACGAAGAAGATGTTTCCATCTCCCATGGAGTACTTCCTTGTACACTATATAAACACAGAGAACAACTCCATTGCATTAGATAGTGATGCAATATGTAATGCCTAATGCAGTTAAAAGAAGACAAAGAACCCATTAAGGAAAAGCTTAACAGAAGAAAATCAGTCTGATCTAATTTTAATGACAACATTGACCATAAAACATTTTGGTGGATGCATTTGAAAAATTACAATAAACACAAATGCACATCTTCAAGCTATTCTTTATCTTACACACTGAGCAGAGATAAATACATTACAGACACACATTGAAGCAGTATCAAAGCTGCAAATAGATGACATAGTTTGTGTCTGCTGTCTGAAAACATAAGCATGCTGTCTTATGCTTCCAGTGAGGCTCCAATGTTAATGGAAAGAACCAAAATGTAGTATCTCCCAGAGGCCCCCAGTTTAGCCCAGCCTTAGCCTGAGAAGAAATTGTCCAAATTTCAGTATTTCATGTTTACACCACTTTCTAGAGCCACACATCTTAAGCAGTAACTATTTTTCTGAAAAGAGACAGAAAACTTTGCCAAAAAGAGTTTGACAAAAAAAAAAATAACCAACAAAACAAAAGCCCACAAAAAAAAACCACCACCCACAAACCACACCACCAAATTCTGAAGCATTACAGATCACAGTCTGCCTTATAAGTCTCTAAGCTCCTTTGGTCTCCAAAAAGGAAATTGCTTAAATAGGTGGTAGAGGTAAAGAGACACTGAAAACAGAAGTGTGTCTCTCCTCTTTAGAAGAGGATAGAAGAGGCCAATGCAAACAGTTCTCAGCTAGAGTCCTTGACCTTCTTAATCCTTTGACATTTTTAATTGCTTTACACAAATTTCATTAGCAGTGTTACTTGAAAATGACAAACTGAAACGTTAGTTTTCCACAGCACATGTCACCAACAACATGCTTGGTTGACACCCCCCCCACCCCCCAAAAAAAAAAAAATCAGCATCAGTTCTGACACCTTCTCCTAAGCATTCCACATTTTAACACAGCAATAACAATAAGTGCTACCTAAGAAAGAGTTCAGGAAAGGCTTCTGACCAGTGTCACCTTTAACAATCACTGCAGTATTCAGACAGAAGTGGATCTACACCTAGCCCCCAGCATTTCTCTGCTCAGCAACAAAAGGCTGAATAATCTTTGGACTAAAGTTGCTTACGCCAAATCAAAAGAGCAGATCAAGGAAAAGCAGACAGGAAAATTAAAATGGAAAACTGTAGTAAAACCACCGTGGTTTTGTTGACAAATACAGTGAAACAATACGAAAGAGAGAATATACAATGTGAGAATATACAACATGAAAGCTAGAGAATATCAATCTCTGTATATTGGTAATATACTTTTTTTTAATTGATGGGACACACTAGAGTCCTCAGTCAGAAACAGTCTCAATCTATAAACTATGTCCACTGCTAATAATTCGTAATCTATAGACCTGAACTAAAAACCTATAAAAAATAAAGAACAAGTTGATCAGTTTCTTGGAGACAATTTGTCTTGTCTGCCTCTTTCATTTGGACGTTATTTAAACATCCTTTCAACTTCAAAGAGCAAAATGTCCTCCAGAGCTAGCCTGTGCTATTGACTAAGAGCAAATTGAAGTCTCATAACAATAACAAAATCAAGTCAATTAGATGCTTCAACCTCATCAGAAAGGGTAACTGCAGGAAGTCAACCAGGAGCATGGAAAACCTGTGTATACAGTTTCCTGGCTCTGGACTCCGGAGGCTTGTGAGGGCTTTTGTTCTTAAGGCAAATGCCAAATTCCACAACTGAATGTTTTTATCAAAGGATTTCTAACCTTCTTATTTCAAAGGGTGGAGATAATATTTACAATCTAAGCACATGGCAAGAAATAACAGATTGGTATAAACAAACAGATGGGAGAACACAAGGTAACAGCGAGGTGTTTGTAATCAGCATAATAAACAGCTGCCACAAGTAGATGACAGTCATCAGATCTTTCGGTTGCTCCTTGACAGTCATAAGAGTCCTCCTAAATCACAGTCCCTAATGTATTTATTTTAACAGCTCTTCTCCGGACTTCTGAACTCTACAATATTGTGTACCAAAGTGTCTAAAGGTGGCCAACATTATTCTAAAGGGAATGCAGCAGGATTAGCGTCCTTCATCACAGAAGTCACTAGAAACTGCAGAACTAATTCCAAATTATTTACGTCTATGAAAACATCAGCCACCACTTTTAGCCACAGCCAGTGAATAGCAACAAAAATTGTCCTGCACCTCATTTGTCCAAATATAGTCTTGGATATTAACACAAACCAGAGATGGTTATACGTTAGAATCTGATCTGGGGAAGCAGAGATGCAGCTATATGTTCCCTTCTGAACTGATCAGTAGTAATGTGTTAGCTAAATCTACTTAGTATAAAATGGTTATTGCTCGTTGCTGTTTGTTCTGAAGGTTATAGCAATAAAGAGGAACACTAAACTATTACTGCTTCATCCACTCCATATTAAAATGGATGTCCACATGGGATGTGGTCGTGATCTTGCTCTGTCCTGTATGGGAATAGTAACTTCCACAGAGGCCAGGACAGATAGCGAACAGACTGCCAATGTCCTTGGTTATGAAGGCAGACTTGTTTGGGTTTTTTTTAAACCCTTCTTAGCACATTTTAAAAGTTTCTAGTAGCCCAACGTTTACTTATCCAAAATGCATGCAATGGGTGCAACACAAAGTAATGAAAAAATCTTTATCCTGCCCCGTGACACTGAAAATTAACATAGCCTTCCTGCTTTTGTCTATAGTTTAACTTCTCCTGAAAGCTTGCTAAGAATAATATCCTCAAAATCACAGCTCTATTGCTGTGCTTAAAATAGGACTACAGACAAATGACGGCTACCTCATACTGTTTGCATAATATCAACAAATTATACATGTGCTTCATTCTAATAGCTAATACCTGCATAAAATTTCCTTGCTCTAAGTTCAAATTTAATTTTCTATTACATTTATGCAGCTTAATAAAACATGGTGGCTTAGCCTACCAGAGCAGAAAACCTTTGACCAGTATAACAAAAACACTTAAAACATTTGTCTCTTATTTCTAACTCCCTGTAACTAGCTGCTCTGTCAGTATGCCTTTTTTCCTACTCAGTGTCCTTGAGGCTTATCCCAAGATTCATTTTCACACAACGCTCTAAAATGATACTGCAGACATTCAACTAGGAGCTATGGCTGCCTCAACCTCCCACACGATCCTCAGTTGCCTGATTAAATATTCATCACTCCAGAATGTTGCAGTGTCAAACACAAGCGACTTCCCAGCCTGACCTTCCACAGCCAGCCTTCAGTTTGTGGTGAAGAATAAACAAGACTGGGACCTGCTGAAACATAAAATGGCATAATGCAGTTTTCATGTTAAACATTAAACTCTGTGCATGGACTGTAAAATTCTCACTGCAGAAGCTAGAGTACTGTCTATTAATTGAATTAATTTAATATCTGTATGCAAAGCTAAATATAAAACTTGCATGGGCAGCATTATTAGTAATCTTTCTGCAGAACACTAAAATATTTTCTTCCTTATTATACAGATCCTATTTTGATACATATTGTCGTATCTTCCAACTTAAAAAAGCCAAACCAATGCTAAATATTCTCAAATCAAAAAAGATTAAGGCATACTAATATCAACAAGTATGAAAGATTATTTTTTTTTGTGGCTTTGGAGTCCTAACTTAGTTTCACATACCCCATCTATAAAAATTTTGCATTTTGCCTCCAAGACAAAAGAATTTATTAATGGCAAATCTCTCTCCTCTGTGGAAAGAATACATGGACTTATTATAATTCATTTTAGTTGTACTAGATTCTGCACGTGTTTACATCTGTATTTAATGAAAGAGAAAGCTGAACTAAAAAACCAGAAGGAATTTACTTCACTCCTATAGAAACCATAGCCTTAATAGCCTATAGGTTCCATAAATCTTCTGATATAACTAAAGCATACCAATATCGTGTCCATACAAATAAGAACATTGAAAATCTTGCATTTTTACCCCAACTGCTACGTTAACCTGTTAAAGAAGAAAACCATATCAGAAATTGGATGCAAACATCTTTTATTTATGCATACCAGGTATGTAGTGTTCTTAAAAACAAGAAGAGTCATTGGATCAAATCAGCTACGAGAATTCTCTAAGCATAATAAATGCGTATATACAGCTTGGGCCAGTAAGTAAAAATATTCATGAGAAGTATGCTTTCACTACATATATATGTAGTGACTCATATGTATGTATATATTCTGTTAATTTTTCATATGAAATACCAGTGTTGAGAGCAAGTTAAATTAACACACTGCTACACCTGTGATGTCTGTCTTTTCCCTCCTAGCAGGGTCCTGCAGATATCAGTCTGCCAGCATTCCTGACAGATCCTTCAGTAAAGCCCTTTGGGGAACATGAGCAATTGCTTGTCTACTCCAGATTTTTCAGAACTGTTGTGATTGTACCACTGTTCCATAGATCTTCCTCCCCATAATATAGTTGGTTAGTTCTCCCAAAGTATGCAAAATTTAACTCTGACAAATAAGAAAATCATTTAAAATAGACTTAGAATTGATCTGATCGTATCTATGGTCTGGTAAGCCTGAGCTGAACCTTCCTCATGGGTAATGAGAAATATATAGAATAGAATATACGCTCAAAACTCCACCACTCTAAACTAAATAATGATTTTTCTACTCTGCATAGTTATTGTTATTACAGGCAAATTAAAAACACGTTCCAAAAGTTATTTTATGATCATCTCGGGTCAATTGGAAATTCATCCACGTTTCATGCTATGGATAACGCCTGAGGAAGCTACCCACTGTGTACTTCAGATAGGAAAGCAGACAGTAGCACACCCATCTAGCACTGCTGGCCCTGTAGAGGAAACATTTGAATGTGCATTACAGTCTTGAAGTTGCATACAGATGGTAGATTTTGGTGGCCTTACACAATATCTCTGCCATATCTTCATTTGTCTTCCTACCTCCTACCACACATTCTTTTGCGACTAAGTATATACCACCACTTCTCCAAGAAGTACAGCCACAACTACTTGTGGCTTCAGGCAAGCCTCCCTCATCTGTCCTTCTAATACTACTTTAAATCAGTGCCCAAAGACCAGAGACAGAAGGAAGCAGAATCAAAGTAAATATTAGAGATTAGAACCAGGGGAATGAATTAACCAGGAAACTGAAAACTCACATGAGATCCAAAGGCACTAGTGAAAGACATAACTTTTGGTTCCCAGCTGGGAACATTCAATCGCAGGTCAAGTACTGAGGTCTCAAGCACATAGTCCCAAGGAACTTCTTTGTCTCTGTCTCTGTCTATACTGCTGGAGGCTTTCCTGAAGAGTCCCATACCCCTGAAGCCCCAGAGGAAGTAATTGCTAGACCACTCTCCATCATCTTTGGTAAGTTGTGGGAAACACGGGAGGTGCCTGAGGACTAGAGGAAAGTGAATGTCACACCAGTCTTCAAAAAGGGCAAGAAGGAGGACCCAGGTAACTATAGACCGGTCAGCCTCACCTCCATCCCTGGAAAGGTGATGGAACAACTTATTCTAGATGCTGTCTCTAGGCATATCAGGGATAAGAAGGTCATTAGAGGCAGTCAACATGGCTTCACCAAGGGGGAGCCATGCTTGACCAACCTGATAGCCTTTTATGAGGATATTACCAGGTGGATAGATGATGGTAAAGCAGTAGATGTGGTCTATCTTGATTTCAGAAAAGCATTTGACACCATCTCCCACAGTATCCTCGCGGCTAAACTGAGGAAGTGCGATCTGGATGATCGGGTAGTGAGATGGACTGTGAACTGGCTGGAGAAAAGAAGCCAGAGAGTTGTGGTGAATGGGATGGAGTCTAGTTGGAGGCCTGTATCTAGTGGAGTCCCCCAGGGTTCAGTATTGGGACCGATGCTATTCAATATATTCATCAACGACTTGGATGAGGGAATAGA